>JAFLJL010009375.1:0-24595 GCA_018398815.1 Conus ventricosus
GCGAAAGATTGCCAGTTCACATCTTTGATTCAAGTGGAGAACAAATGAAAGGATGTGTCATGGCTCTAAAAACTGGGTACGAGAAACAAGTCAATCATTCGAACAATACAAGGGTAAAATGATTGAGATGGTTACACTTTGCGTTTAAAAAAAAAATTTATATTTTATTATCTTGCAGATATATGGGTCAGACTGATGAAAATGACGCACGACTCGGCGTTCGCCTCACGAGGCGTGTGCAACTGCAATGCAGTGGTGATTCTGGGCTTGAAGTGGCCGCCCACGTGCCGCTCAAATGGGAACAGTATCGGGGAACCATCCGTGTCCAAGTTTCTCCATCTGGGCCCCAGATGCATACGGGTTTTTCAGATGGGTCCCTTGTGATCCCCATTTCTGTGTTGTCTGCGGGTTAGCTCTGAAGAAAGCGATCCAAGTTATAGAGTCCCCACAGCCCAGGAAGCAGCCCAGAAAAGAATGCACACGACACTGGTGATCCGCCTCAACACTGGACAGTCTTTTAAGACGAGAATCGACGGCCATGTTGTATTTTTACTTTTACTGGATTAGCATACTTTATTTCACTAAAAATTAATCCAGCAAGCTTGCACCCCTAACGTCCACAGATGTTCCAGCCATATAACAGCAACTTTGCTATAGTAGACAAAACCAATCTGACAACACTACTATTATGCCAGGCGGTGCATCAAGCGCTTTGGCTGCTAAATTATTTATAAGTTTACTAGTTGATGCAATGTTTTCTAAATCCCAAACTTTTACAAGGACTGAGGTGTTGGAGGAGCATACTGGCCCTTGTGCACTGTACGGTTAAGCATATAAATCGAGTGTCAGAGGATTGCAAACCCAACAGCTGTTTATATACTAACTATTGTAATCCCCTGTTCCCTGAACGAGTACTTATTCTTTCTGCTTGCGTAGTGTTTCATAAAGGTATCTGTTATAGTTTCTCTTATTCTGATTGTTTGTGATGCTAGCTGTGCTATGTTAGTGGACTGCACTTCTACTACGCCACCCTTTGTAGCATTAAATCTTGTATTTTTCTGCTGTATTCTAGCCTTTTCTTCTCGCCCTAATTGTCATCGTCTGCATCAGCGAGTTTATTTTTTTTTTTTCTTCTTCTATCTCTCTATCTTGCTACACCAAATGTTTTGCTAATTTTTTTGTTGTTCAAACCATTATTGTCCGTAGAGCCTCATTATGCCCCACGGATTTCACGCAATAGGCATTGGTGATTTTTCTATTGTTTTTAACTGCGTCTACTCATTAAAAATAGTTTCAATTTCTGATATTAGTTATCTGCTGTTCAGATTTAATTCTTGATAGACGGTATATTTTGTATTTTAGATTGTGTTGGCTACTCTTTCCCCAAGTTCTGTAAACGTATAACGGCTTCAGCTCTAAGCTATAATAGAGTTTAATTGTTCTGCCTTGCTATTGGGAGTTGTGCTTACGTTTTAAAAAATTTGTTTGGTGTTTTTGCGTTGTGAAGTAATTTTATGCGTGGCTCATGCACCAGTTCTTTTATACAATTGCCCCATCTTCTCTAAATCCGTTAGGATCAAGACACGCCTGGTAGCTCTGTTCTAAGCTCCTCTATAGAATGATTCAATTTCGCTGTCGATTAGTTCTTGACCGTTGGCTAGGGAGTAAGACCACGCTCCTTTAACGCTCTTCTTGCAATGTGGGACCTAGTTCTTACATATCTTCTTCTTCAATAGGATCAATAGGGATCAAAATTCTTCATCCATATTTTTAGTTATATTCTTTTTGTTTTATATAAATCGAATACTCATACGGTTGTGACCTCGATCGTGACTGCAAAGAGAAGGAAACCCCACGGCGTAATATGTATAAGGCAGGACTGTATTAGTTGTAAATACCTCCATCAACAGATTCAGCCTGGACAAACTTTAATAGTCAAAAAAGTTCCCCTGATCTTGCGTGGACGATGTTATAATGCCAGGCACTGCCTATACTTTCATTCAACAATTGATATTTACATCGGCAGTTCCTAATGTACTGTTGTTGTAATTTGGGTAGGGCCATCGTTAAACATTATAGCTATCGAACTGGAGGTAGAGAAGTCTTTGTACCCTAAACGAGGCCAGCATTTTTTGCTCTTTTATATCTATGGCTACCTAAACTAAGAAAGTAAATAGAGAAAGTTTATCAGGAATACAAAAAAAACCCAAACGGTCTCAAGCACAGGCATTAAAGCGGGGGATGGAAAAGAATGATGTTAATGATGAGGCAGTTAGCAGTAAGCATTTGGCATCCAGATTCTGCCTTCACTCTAGATTTTGAGCTGTTAATAGTCGCATTTGCCATATTACAAGGAACACTAAAAGAAAAACTTACTTATGATCTGACCATTTATAATCTAGCGGTTCTGTCGTTCTGGCTGAAGATCCTGAAGCTAAATACACAGTTAGCGACTTTTCTCTTGAGTTTGATGTTGGTACTACCCTGGACTGGCCAGACAGAAACATTCCTTAACCAGGTATAATAGTAAACGGTTTTTTATTATGAAACGTTATACACATCCATTCAGAAATAGATTCAAGCGAGACAACCTCTGGAAAGATACATCTAATTCAGTCTTCTGATCTTTTAAAAAGAATTTTGTTCTTGTTTACTGAAGAAACAACTCCCCCTTTTCAGAGAGAATCAGAAGCAGTTTTATATCAAAAATTGAGTAGGTGTCTGTGCATTAATGGCAAGTATGATCTGTTGTTTTCAGGGCGCGGACTTTACCTCACCAACACTTTGATGAAATAAGAATGTTATTCGCTGGAGTGTAGGCAAAGAGATCCGCAGTTGATCGCGGTATGTAAAAAACTTCGACATTTTTGATTGTAAGAATCGAAGACTACTAATAACTAAATTATGGGCTGTGGCTGATTTTAGATCCACATTTGAACAAACAGTTTGTTTGGGAAGTGAGAAAGGATAGGGCATGATGGTATATATTAAAAAATAAACTATTCACATGAAAGCAGATGGATAACGCCCCAATTACAAATGCATGTTTTTATGGTTTGTGATGCTCAGTTATCATTGAAGAAATAGGCTAAAGACGAGGACACTTATTAATAATGTAGAAGTAATATTCTATAAATATCTGATGGATAGCTTGATTGTTTCTTCCTAAAGCATCAGAACCTATATATGTTCTCTTATCTCCGTGGATTACTGGGTCGGTTGGGAAAAACTGTCTTAGTAATTGATTTGTTACAAACCAATATTACAGGTTTCATACGAGAACATGGTTATATTCTGCAAAACCATTAAGCACAACATGTTTTACAAAGAAAGGACGTTTATTTGGGAAAGACGAGAATTATTATATTTTTGTTGATCCCTAGCGAACAAGTGGAGGACTGTTTTGAACATTACTATAGTCTATTTGAGGTACTGAATAACAATGTTTATGATTGAGTACTGTTCGGATGAACGAGGACATTGTTAAAATAAGAAAAGCTCTGTCACAAGCTTGCTTTTGTGGCACGCCACGATTAGTTTCTGTGTGTGGCTCTTATAACTCAAAAATACAATGCTGTTTAAAGACTTTAGATAACAGTTAAATCGGTCTGTATTATTTTAAACTATGCCGACAAAGATAGTTTTGAAGAATGTTTAGTGTAAATTTATATAATAGGGAACAAAGATGAGCTAACTAAAAAAAAATAAAATGAGCAGTTAGAAAAAATCTAAGTACGCTAAGCTATGACTTTGCGGACTGAACCCCAGGTCTATTACGCTTTGTTTATTGTGATTGTTTATTATTGATTGCTTATAACTATTTGTTTATTTTAATTTTTTTATTAAAAATAAGTCTCGGGGCAGATTCAAAAGCGGAAAAACTAGCTCCTAAATGCACTGCGTAGAGCGAAAAACCTAGCAGACGCAAATCTGAGTTTGTTCTTAATAGGAGTGCAAGGAAATTTTTATGGATTTGAGTTAACAGATGATGGGGCTTTACAAAAACGAACAGAAATTGCAAGACAAAAATACGACTGATTATCCTACAATAGAAGAGATAGAAAATTTAAGAGCAAACGATTTTGGCAAACATGAATTCTATTCATAAAAGAAAGAATTCTTGGGCAGTTGCTTCCTGAATTTGCTGGCGAATTATATAGTTTGAACGGAGAGAAAGCCCTAATGTATACTTTGATAAGGAATTCAATTTTAGAAAAGCTTTAATAACTTGAAGGACCTATTCTTGTTAGCCTTAGTTCAGGAAACAACAGGAAACAAAAAAAACGATTGAAATAACTAAGCAGGGTTTGAATATATGCTACAGAGGAAAGAAGTCCTTAGCAGAAGTAGGGGATGACACTGTCGGCTTAGAATTTACCCCAACGCTTCAGGCACTACCTAGGCAAAATGGTCGATGATTTTTCGATGATTTATATTACTCGAGGGAAGGCGCACGATTCAGTTTGCAAGAACATACGATTAATCAGAGGGTATACAAATGTAGTCTGAAACTTGGATGCCCCTCTTAATATATAATAATATTATAATGTGATTTCTTGCGCTTAATCTTGAAAAGCCTAAGCGCTTACAATAAAGATTAAATCAATCACGAGGAAAAAACCAATATGATTAACAAAAAAAAAAACAACAAAAAAAATCTATCTTCCGACGCGCACTCCACAACTTTTCTTACATGACTTAAGTGAGCACACAACGCGCCACACACACAAAACACACACACGCACACAACACACAAAACACACACAAAAACAAACTCAAAAAGCAAGGTTGTTGGGTACATCTGCTTTCGACAGAATGAGGGAAGGGCATGACTGGAAATGGGTCTGTCTTAAGAGAAATGACTTGATGAGTAGAGAGGGAAGATCGCAGAGAGGAGAGAACAGAGGGGAGGTTTTTGCATACAACACGGGGGACTGGATAGAGTACGAAAGTTCAACGCAGGGTCCCTAGTGCGGGGCCCCAAGCGAGGACATTTGGAGTAGAGATTGTGAGTGTCAGAGGAAGAACGTAGCTGTTCTAAGAGGTTTATAGGTATTCAGAAGATCAGCAGGATAGGATGGACGCTAGAACCTCTGAGAGATTTGTAGCAAAGCAAGAAAGCTTGTAATCTATTCTTTTGCCAAACTGGGAGCCAGTGTGTAGAAAATCAAGCAAGGGAGACGCACCAAGTGAGAAAATTTGGAGCGTTTCAATACTAGTAGGGCTGAAATGTTTTGAAATTTTCTGCATTTGCCAAGAAGATTTGTGGGCAAAACTGCAAGAAGAGTATTACAGTAATCCAGCGAGAGAGAACAAAAGCAGAATTGAGAGTTTTTAGTGGCATCATTCGAGAGAAGAGGACGAACAGAAGATATATCGCGGAGTTCAGTTAGCAAGCACGGACAGACAGAGGAAATTTGTCTTGAAAAAGGATTTGAGTTTTGGTCCAGTGTATCCCAAGATTACGGACAGGTGAACGAAGTCCGAATGACTGACTTATCTAGTTGAACAGATCGAGGGGAAAGGCAGTTTGTAGGACAATAATCTTTTTTATGCTCATGAAAATCAGTTCGGTCTTGTCGTTGTTCAGTTGAAGTTTGATTGTCAGTATCCTCAAGCTGTGATATCAGAAACACATGCCTGAGTTCGTTTCTATGATGACGGGAGCTGAGAAATATGTCCAGAGGTGTAGATTTGGTTTGTCGTCAACGAGGAAAAACAGTGGTGCGGAGATGCACGTGATGATTGACAATGGTCAGAGCATAGGATGTGTTTAAAGATCGAAAATGAGAATGGGTGCCCAAGACTGAGGCCCTGGGGTCGAAACTAATACTCCAAGTCTGATGTCGGAGAAGAGGAAACCATTCACAGAGACAGTCTGGTACGACCACTGAGGTAAGTTCTGAACAGGAAGAGCCTGGTGCCAGAATGATGCCAATGTAATGCTCAAAGCCTGGGACAAGAAGAGTACTGTGATCTTTAGTGTCAAAAGCGGGCAGTCAGTCTAACAAGGACAGCAGAGAGGACTTTACCATCGTCAAGAGCAGAGAGAAGGTTCATTGACATTTTTGAGGAGAGCGGTTCTGTGCTATGGCCTTGCCACGATGGCAGATTGCAAAGGGATAGAGAAGATTGTTACGCTCAAGATGTTCATTGAAGTTGGAGAAGAGCCAATCTTTTCAATTTCTCCTTCCGACCAGACAAGGATAGTTGGAAACAGGTCAGTAGTTTTCCAAAATCCTCGGGATCAAAGAGAGAGTTTCATTTAGTAGGGTCGATATACAGTGTGTTTTAGTTCAGAGGGGAACAACCAGAGTGCACGGATCATTGTCTTTGGCAGAAGTGAAGAAAGGCATCTAATCATCACATTTACACCACATAGCAGGGTGGATGGGAGGGGGTTCAAGCACACAAGTCTTTATGGTAGTATTTCTTAATCTACATCTATAAACTAATGCGCGAGTAACAGGTTCAAAAGAAAAGAGTGGGAGTGCAGAGAATAAATGTCAAAGTGGATTATCAGGAACAGTTGCTGTCTGAGAGTCCAAATTCTCCCGGTTCGACCTGATTTTTTACCGACAAAGAAGTCGCTAATTTTATGTGGCAGTTCTCAGAGGGACAGACAGAAGATGGAAGAGGAGAGGATTTAAGTCTCCACATGAGTGTGTTTGTGAGTTTAGAACAGTTGCTTGCTCGAAGTGCATGCAAGTTATTTTGGCATTGTAAAATGTGATTTGGCTTGCTGCTACAATTTCATGGTCATCATTGTTTGCAACACGTTTAAGATTGTTTGTGGACCTTCAAGACCGATCTTTATCCTTTGTCTCTCTGCCCCACGCCTAAACACGTTTAGAGGCCAGAACCTTGCGGGGCATACTGCTGGACAACCAAGGCGCGAAGGCGGCGGGCTGGAGATCCTCCGTCGAAGAACTGGAGAATGACGATCTAAGCAACGGTCCTGCGATAAGGGTATGGCACAGTTCAGCAGAAGTAGCAGGTGTATGACTGAAGACATAAACTGCAGGTCAGCCGGAAACGCATAAGGTCAACTGATGCAACAGTCACCTGGTTTCCATCGATCTGGGAGATTTGACAGGAACAGAAATGTGAGCATTGGCTAGGATGGCATGGTGGGTCAGAGGTACGCGGACAAATCTGGTGTTGGCTGAGTCAACCAGGTAACAATCAGGATGGATGACACCAGTCCAGGGATGTGATCCTGATCTGTTGAGCTGGAGGATGAGACAGACTGAGGCAGACCCAAGGACTCAGGAGATCCTTCAGTCGGGCACAGTGTGAAGTTGTTGGAGGGATTATCCTCAGTGGAAGTTGAAATCCCCAAACAAACTGAGTGGCCTTACTCAGTGTTCTGAAGTCCAGCAGATCCTGGATCTCTCAGAAAGAGAGAGTCTTTAGCTGATTCGTCTTGCTGGGAGGAGGGCGGTAAAAAGGCACAGAACACATGAGGGAGGATGGGTAAGGTCACAGTAAGTGGACCAGTTCGTAAGATGAATGAGCTAATGAGAAGCTGGAGGAAGTGGAGACAGAGGGGGACACAGCATCAGACACAACATAAGCGATGCCTCCGCACGGGTTGGCCGGGGAATGCTGAACGGTCGTATAGCCAGAGGGGAAAGGTAGCAACACTTGGACTCGTCACCATTGGTAGTTACCAGGTTTCTGTGATGCACATTTGGTGTCGTACGTGTCAACGATGATAATCGTTGATTGCGGTCCTTTTCGCCTTGGCTCCACAGATTGGGCGTGGAAATAAACCCAGAGTAGTTTGCTGTTATGACTGGAGACATTGGGATGGCTTGAGGAGGGGGACAGTGATCAGGTAGATAGCATAAGATGAGCGAGATGAATTTATCAAAGGGAGAGTACGGGCACAGGCTAATGGCGGCGATCTGACCTCTGACTTTATTCTCCCTCCCATTACAACCACGAATAACGCGGGATAGGTCGACACCAATGAAAAACTTTCGCAATTTCAAGTTCAACGGCAGGGTCGTGGGGGCGAAGGTTTACAGCCAAAAAGTTCGTCTCGAGAATAGGAGAGGGGGATGTGAAAGCTCAGTATTGCAATTACTAAAACGGAGATGAAATAAACACCTTAAATCATCTGAAAGGTTTACTTATATGGTTGACCAAAGACATACTACAGTACTCGACACTTTATTTTCATTAAGTATGTTGATTTTATTGCGTTTTACTCGGTTTTTTGAAGTGCTTGCCAGAAGGGATTAATAAAAAGATAAAGTATAGTTAATTTAAACATAATCTTATTTAAAAATGGAGGTTCATACGGTTTAGGTTAAGCAAATATCTGAACTTCAAAAGGAATAGAAAGCAGACTTGGATATGTATAGGGTACCTAGAAAGTATTTTGCCTAAAGCGTTAAATACTGTTTCTTATGTATTTAATGGCCTTCATCAGCTGTTGTAGCGTATGTGCTAGGTCTAGTATTGCTGGTTTAGCTATGGGCTGCGGGCGCCAGACTCTTTTCGTCCATTAGAGAGTCTCGGGTTGGGGTTAGGCGTGTGTTATGATTGTAAGTGCATGTTTTAAAAAATTAACTCCTAAAATGACCAAGCACTATGCACATTGTTGCCCTAGCATTCAGACAAAACTTTGTTCTTTAAGATCTAAGAATAAGCAAAGCATTACAGGATAAAACATTACATGTCGAAGAATTTCAGAAGCACTTAGGGCTGACGGCGAGGATTGTTGAGCACAGATATGTGAATTTCATAAGGAGTGGGAGAAAGACGTTTACTTCAACGACTGGTAGACACTGATGCAATTAAACAGAACATTGAAAATAGACAAAACACATGATCAGTTAAACCCAAAAATAGGCCCCACAAACAACACACAATTATATTGGTTTGTATTATATTTTTTTGTTTATATCTACTGTGTTTGGCGGAAGGTAAATCTTGAAACTTATTCTAGTTACTTTTGCGGTTTTTCTAGGGATGGATATTTAGTTAGTGAGAGTATCGCTTTTATAATATCCTACAGGGCGATCATACCCCGATGGGGTGTTTTCATGATTCACTTTCAACTTCTTTTAATCTTCAGCTACACTTTTTGCGGTCTGTTGATATTTTTATATCATGCAACTTCTGCCTCACTACAGGAGGATTAATTGTTTCTTTCTTTTTGCCAATTAAGGCCTCTTGGTTTTGTGAGTCCAACCATGCATACATCTTCTAGTAATGCTATTTTTTTTTATTTAAATTGCGTTCACTGGTTTAAGGCATGTTGCTTTTACTTTCTTCTTTGTTAATGGAGCGTTAAGCTGAGGCAATCTCCCTAACCCATCTGTGTTGGCGTTCTCTGTCCCATAATTTCTCCTTTTTGATATTGATAGGGTAAACAGCGGCGTTCAGCAACCGCCCGATTCTTATTCAAAGTTCCCCCCCTCCCCCCCCCCCCCCCCCCCCCCCCCTCGCCCCCCCACCCCCCCCCCCCCCTACCCGCGGCCTCCCCCCCCCCCCCTCCCCCCCCCCCCCCCCCCCGCCCCCCCTGCCCACCCCCTCCCGCCCCCCCCCCCCCACCCCTCCGCCCCCCCCCGCCTCCCCCCCCCCCTCCGCCCCCCCTGCGAGATCTCCCCTCTTAACTGTAACATGATGTTTTTAAAAAAACAGCTGGTTTACTGTGTCTTTAAATATTTTCCTTCTTCAACCTGGTTCTTTATAGGATACTCTAATGGACCTCGCATGTATATTGGTTGTAAAGCCCAGCCACAGCAGTTGAGCTTTTATCTGTTTAAAGGTTTCAGAGTCTTGTATCTTGATGCCATGTCAACAAACTGTCAGAGCATTTACTCAACTTGTTTTCTTCTAACTTTGTCATGTGAAGATACAATCAAGTCCACCTGGTGGGGTCATTTGGAAGTGAGTTAACAAATCTAGGCTTATTATTCTTTTTGGGGCGTGGCCTGATATTATTTGCCAATTGCCTGTTTTGAAAGCCAGTCTTTACGCATCTGTTTCAGGACACTCTCGCAGGCTTTTACTCAGTTTTTTCAATAGCAGTCTTTCCTTTCAATAACCGTTAGGAGAATAAAATATATTTTGTATTTAGTATGTCCTTAGAAGGACTGTATTTTAATTGTATTTTTTATAATTGCTTTTTTAGTTGGTCTTTGTGTGCAAGAATATAGCATTGCTCCCATAGCTCACATCAATTAAAACCAATTTCTGCTATTTCTGGTTCTTCTGATGGTTCATAAAAGTTCTCAGGGACAGTTATGGTAGGCGGTCTGTACGTTAGAAACTTCTTTACTGTCACTAAGTAATATAATTCCTTGCCACATCTAAGTCTTACTGTAATGTAGTGCTGTGCATCTGTGCACCATGTTTCCCTTAATTTTATTAATACAAGTCTATTGGAAGCCGATAGCATTTGTCTGTTATCGTAAGCTCTCTTGCCTTGGCTAAATCTTATATTGCCATGTTGGTTTTGGACGGTACTCTATCTTCATCGGACAGGATAATTTACTAAACATTATATTTGCTTACAGAGAAGGCCAGGCAAATTAACAATAGCTCCTCCTACCATCATAATATCTACCCGCCATATTTTTATTAAATAATTATTATTTTTTCTAGATTATTCTTTCTATGAACCTATCCGATTTTCTGGGATTATCCCCCTGCGTGTCTGTAACAAGAATGTCGTTTGACGCAATACCTGCAGTATTTCCCAATACCGATAACCTTAACACCCACCGTCCTCTAGGTCTAAATTCCTTGATCCGCCGGCCTTCTTATTAAACCATGTTGTTGCTAACACATATTTAGGCCTATACTAAAGACCAGCTTATCACAGCAGAGTGGATGGTAAATCGTATTGTTAATCTTTTTTTTCACTCATCGTTTTATTAACTATAAAAATAATTAAAATTATCATAATACGAAAGGACTGTCTATGTACTTTTTTATCAGATTATATTTTTGTTGGTAAAAGCTAAAACAATAGGTGCAACTAGTTTGGCGAATCTTCTATCTTTTTCCCATGTTGGGCTGTTTTATTCCTAACAAACATTTTTGCAAGGGTTAATAGACTATTACACCAAACGATAGGCACTGCATAGTAAACCAGCTTTAAGATCATGGTTTTAATGTATTTATTATTTTTTATTGCTTTTTTAAATTGGATTGTGACGAACTATTAAGTCATGGTGTTGAGGAGCAAGCAGACCACTCAGAAGACCCACTGACCATAAAGAAAGATTTTACTCTCTGGCTGCGTGTGGAAAAACTAGACAATATTTAGGCGTTATTGGAACTAGTATTGAACAGATTCAACAACTGTTACATCAGACGTTGAGAAGTACTACGCTAGGTAACGAAGCACTGTTCAGGTCAAAAAATGGTTAGATCAGTGGGAACAGTTCTATGATTTGTCTATATGCTAAGTTGTAAGTCGATGGCGCCAGTTGTTTCAGAAGAGATTTAAAATAAGACATTATCGCCAGTTCACGGTTTTTTTTTTTTTAATGTCTTTTTTTTAAACATGTCACTTGGAAACTCTTTGCCTTGCATGTTGTACGTGAAATTGTATACAGATTTGGGGCGGACACGCGAATCCGTGGCACTCCTTTACCCTTTCATCATTGGAATTATTTAACTTTTAATCATATTATTAATTTTGATCAAATTAAATTTAATCGCATATTAAATAAATAATAAGAGGCGATCAGGCCGGTGGAGAAAGGAGAGAAGAGGGGTGAAGAAGGGAAGACAGTACTAACCAGATAGAAGGATGAAGAAAGAAAGACTACTCGAGGGGAAGAAAAGGAGTAGAGTCGCACACCAATGTACAGCCACCCTCTGACAGGCAATCAGCCCAGAGAGCTGGAGAGCAGAATCAAATGGTGATAGGTGCGAATGAGATAGAGGAATAAGCCTAGGAATAGCCAGTAATAGCAGAATTTGATTGTTCCGCAAGTGAAAACAGGAAAGTGAATCAATGTTCAGCTAGTGAGAAGTAGTAATGTTAATAAGTCTAAAAGTCCAAGGTGCGTAGTTGTTGCGGCTTGCGGCTGTGCTGGGACTGCTGTTGTTTGCTGTTAACGTGTTTTGTTGTTTGTTACCGTTGTTGCTGTTGGTTTGTGCGGCTTTGCGGCTCTGCACTGGCCCTGTCCATAAGATAGATGGATTGGTAACCGACTGCAAAAAGCCATAACACCTTTCAGCGGAATACAAATATTTGTTAGATAGTAATAAAACAGCGCCCGCCCGCCATACCACACCAACAAATTAACAATCAATCACACATCGCAAGCTCAAATCTCAATAACAATCAAAACGATAAGAATAGTATTATTATGTCTTTGGGAAGGCTGCTTTTGTTGGTGGGTTTTTTGGCATTAACTAACGCCATTAACTAACAACAAAGTCTCAACAAGCCCCCACATGTAAATAGAAGGAAGAACCAATCTTCTGAAAAAAAAAAGAAAAAAAAGTTCAAACCTCCTGCTTGTAGAACCCATTTTATATGGACTTATTGTTTTTTATGAAATGAGAATAATGTACTAGTTTAGAAACTAGTTTAGTACAAGTTTTGTGTGTTATAGAATGTACATTTTTTTAAGTTTAAGGGGCAAGTATAGTACAAGTATAAGTACTAAAAAAAGTTCTTTTTTCTTTAAGTAATAGTTAGGTTCTTTAATTAGTACTAGTTTCTGGTTCTGATCGTAAGTATTGTTTAGGGGCTTATGTATGTTTTGTTTCGGTTCTTATGGTTAGTACTTGTTATGTCAGTCAAAGTTAATCTTTTTATTTCTCCAATGAGCCTCTTCAGCATTTATGAAGAATTCAGAGGAATGACGTAAGTTATCTTCGCTTATTGTTTGCTTCTAGACTAGCGATTTTTTGTTAAAGCAGTTGTGTTTACTTGATGAAGAGTAGTAGGAGCGCAGACTGATTAACATTTGTGTGATATATTACTTTGTTTTTCAAGAGAGTTGCTTGTTGTTGTCTGTGAGGTATATTTTTTTAGACATACTTCTTTAATTATTGCCTTTAGGCTTTTTTCATTCAGAAGTTGGCTGGCTATATCGCTTACATCTTTGACGCACCAACCTTCATATTCTTTTATATACTGTCCATTAAGTTTCATTCTGTCTGTCAATTACTTTCTTGTTTAACAGTTGAATGTAAAGGTGTATCTTTTGGATAGTAACAATGTGTCGTACCTACCATTAACTCTTTACGACTTCTTCTGTTTCTAAATCATTATAGAAGGCTTCTGTTGTGGGACGTCTAGAATAAAAGAGTCCAGTGTCTGTGTAAAGAACTATTGCTTCCTGGGTACAGCGGTTAAAGTAGTGTACAGAAATTTCTAGCATCAATTAACTTTGACAGCTCTAATACAGGGAAAAGCCGATATAAACTGGCTTGTCTTCTTTACATCCTTTTTTCTTCATCATAATGCCAACCAGGCTGTCGTTTAAAGCTTCTTATGTACTTGATAGTTTGTTTGGAGGCAACATTAATTGCATTGGTTTTCTTTTGGAACTAATTTCACATCTTTTCCGTTTGTGTGGTTTTTCCATGTTTTCCCTAAAAAGTCTGTTGGTCATTAACTTAAAGGAGGTCTTGTTATGAATGCATCAGTGGCTTGGGTTCCTTCTAGATCAGTATTCTTCTTGTTGTATGGCCTCATAAAGGGCTCTTGATCAACAAGTAATTATTTGTGAAACAGCTCGTCTGTTTCAGTCCGTGTCTTTAAGTAAAACTGTAACTGTTGATAATGGCACACTTAACTTAGTTTTGTGGCGAAGATGGGAAAAGTTTAGGGGGTGTTGATAGGACTATTCTTTTATCTTTCGCAGCTAGGGGGTGGTAATCGTTGTGGTGGATCATGTAACTTCTTTAGATATTCTAAGTCTACTTCCTAAGATTAATCCTGCTGGATTATACAGGCGGAAGCTGTGACAAAATGCCATAACACTGTTATTGAATTCATGTGGTCCTTTTATCTTTTGTAAAGTTTCTCAGTGGGAGCGGTTGGCTATTGGATCCCAATCCATTTCAGTTTGGTTTGCAAATCTTTGTTATCATTTTGATTGTTGGCAGGGTTGTAGTAGGGGGTCTTTAGTCGTACCTTTAGGGTTGTTTGTTGTTGGCTTTGCTATAAGGAAGGAGTGGAGTGTAGGGCATTACGCGCATATAACTCCCCTTTATTAACCGTTCTTGTCCGGTCAATCATATGACAGTGTGGGTAGTTTTGATCAGGGAATTAAGTCACAATCTGGATTTGTTTTGTTGACTTTAGAATGCCTTTCCCAAGATACATGGACCAGGCGCAGAGCAGCCCACATGAGACACCCAGAGACGCCACCAGTGATTAGAGAGAGACGCCGCCCAGAGCGCTGACAGCAGCCCAGAGAGAGCAGGATGTCCAGACGCAGAGTTTTGTAAGGTTCGTGAGTTTCCTTAGACAGTAAAATGTTTCATGAATTGTTAGATCTGTTAATTCTGAAAAGACGGTCTGCACAATTACACCACTCTCAGCCTATTATGATTTTGTTTCTTGATATAGCCAGTGTTTGGCAGTAGTTAGTGTGTATTTCTGTCCAGGCTTTCTGAGAGCGTATTCATATTCTGTGTAAGTATGTCATGTCGTTGCCTCGTAAGACATTGATACAAAGAAAGCGCCCTTTTGCGAGGGAGGGGTGGATGGAAAAGGAAGCGAGAGGTCTTCGTCTATCACCTTGTTTGACCACGAGAGTTCATGTATTCTTACAGGTTATAACTCCCTTTACGCAACCTAAAGTGGGGTCAAAAGTTATTGTTTTGTGATTTGGTGTAAAGTCCTTTGTAGTGATCCGGCTGCTAACTTATTCCAAACTCTGCCATTCAGAGGTTGGGGACCAGAGGCATAAAAGGTTAAACAGTCATGGAGGTAAATGTCTTGTTATCTTTTATGAAGGACTGTTGCGCATGCACGGTTACTCTCGTTTATTCAGAAGTCACTGATGGACATGTTGAATAATGTGAATCGTAACCTCGTAGTTATGGACAGAGATAGGTAGTTTCCATGTCTTAGGTTAAAACCTTAAGTTGAGAAAAGTTTTCATTTGTTGTGAACTGTGCAGTACAGCTACTCTATTCTATCCAGTAATGTTGATCGTGGTCTTTAACTGTCACGTTTCTTTACTGTTCGGTTGTTAGTTCTAAGGACCGCAAATCCCAACAAGTGTTGTCGTAGCATGAGTACTTAACGTTCTTGGGCCTTCAGGAGTCAATTAATAATGTCTGAAGATTTAGTTGGTTAGTTAGATATCTGTATTGCGAAGTTGTTTCATATGGCATCCTAATATCTAACTAGCTGCATTGGGGCTACCTGTAAATCTAGGGTTTGTCGTATGTGTTGGCCGTCTGACCTTAACACAATAAACGAAGCATACATAAGAACAAGTTTTGCGATGGTGGGTGGTTTTTTTAAGGTTGTTTATTTTGTTATTGATGTTGTGGACGTAGTTAGTACTCGGCAAAAAGAGCGATTGAATGTACAGCATAACCACGTACGGGCGCTTCATTCTGCACTTTGTGTACTATTCATTAAAACTAACTTTTGGACCACTGGTTTAGGTTTGTGAGGAGAGTTTGGTTTTTCCACAGTCCTACAAATCTTCATAACTATGTTTCTTAGGACTGCAGTGCCTTTCATATAGTCGGGGGATTTGTGAACCAAACATTCTTCTACAAAAGCCCCCTTTTTAGGGCATGATTCTTTGATGTGTAAGCCAGTAGTCTGCTTTTGTTCGGATTAATTAACATATTGACTCTTTGTATATATGCAAACAGTATCAAGTCTACTGGTTGTTAAGCGAGTTCGCCTAATGTTTGGTGCAGTTGGGAGAAACCCTCTTAGAGGCACCATGATTCAGATCTCTACTAGACTATGTGTATACGTTTACAGTGATTGGTTTGTATTGGCTCTTCAATTCTGGAGTTTAATGTTTCTATACTTACTGGAAGGTTATGTTCAGCTAAGTTCAGGTTATTGCTTAATTGCTTCTTTAATTGGTAACCTCTGTTTGCATGATTTTTAACAGGTTTGTAGATTGCGCTAAAAACACCAACCACATAAAACACATGTTCGTCAGTATTTTATGTATGTTTAAGATTGCTCGTTTTTAACCTCTAACTTTTTGGAAGAGGAAGGTAAGAATTGCCGTCTATAGGACTTAGAAACTTTGTCGCCCTCAATCTAATTTAAAGGACTGTCCCTTCTGACCACCACAGTACCTTAACTTTGCCTCACTCACTTGCATGGTTAAAACATGTTGTAAGCATGTTATCAGCCCAGTCAGAGGTTTAAAGTCTGTGATAATCTGATTTCTTCTTTATGTTTAGTTGAAAACACAGACGTCCAATCGTACTATCATCATACGGCCGCGCATTTTTGCTTCAGATCAGGAATAAAAAACAACACTGTTACCTGGCGGCTCCTTCTGATAGGCGAGTCTCTGGCGGTTCTTTAGAGGGTTTAGGCATTGTGACAATCGCTTGTTGCAATGTACGTTTGGTGGGGGGTTGATTTATGTAATTCGTTGCTAATGCCTCTATATGTAGTGCGTTTTTGGTTGTCTCTGCTATTATATTTTTCTTGTTTATAGTTTTACCATCCTCATATTGACTTGTGGGTCGTAATTTTTATATGCCACGAATTTTTAAAATATTTGAAAATATATTATTTGTATTTTAATGTATAGTTTTTTTAGACCTTTTTGTCTTCATCCATGCGTTGCTACTATTATAGTAACGGCTTATTACATTTACTTTTACATACTAGCTAACTTTTTTAGCTTCTTTATGATAATCAATACATGTCAAATGTTTCTTAATTTGATGGATGCATTTTATATACGTTCTAATATGTTCTTTGTTTATTTTGTTGACTTCTCGCTCTCATCACCCATAACTTCAATTATATCAATGTTTATTACTTTCATTGTTTCTTCAAATAGGTTAATTTCTAATTACGGTAATTCAGATTCACTGAGTTCACGGAAGCCATTGTTTAATCTAAAATAAATTAAAAATAATTGTATTAATTAAAGCTGTTATTCACAAGTCGTTTCAATCGTAAAACCTGATCTTTATTTAAAGTGTAGAGATAATCCTTCCGGGCGCTCGGTTTTAGGTAACTGTCAGATTACATATTCATGGAGCCATATTATCAACTAAAATGGCAATACGACTTCATTACTGGATGGGGACAGATTCTGGTATTTTACTAACAGCTTCACTTTCACTTTCTCGTTTTATTTATACGCTCAAATTGATCAGGAATTATTCTTCAAACCTGCTCTTTAACTGATCTTTATCAGCATCCACCAATCTATATTACCTCTCACCAACCATCAAATATATCAGTAAGCTCTCTTAACTACTTCGGGCTTCATTTTGTTTTTAAAACCAGAATTAAAATCATAAATTAAAAAAAATTAAGTATAATCAGTTTCTCTTGCTATAGTGCAAAGAATCAGTAGAAGTTATTATGTGTGTTGAAATGAGTGGGCAGGGGGTGGGCGGTGCGTGGTTTAATCAGGCTAGGTCCAATTAGTCGCAGATCCCTTTTTGACCTTGTTTACTGCTCTGTTTTGTAGGACAAACGTGAGTGGCATGCCGTGCGTGGGGTTGGGTGTGCGTGCGTGGGTTGGGGTTGGCATGCGTGGGTTGGGGTGGGGGTGCGTGGGTTGGGGTGGGGTGGGGTTGGGTGTGGGGTTGGGGGTGGTTTTGGGGTTGGGGGTGTGTGGGGTTGGGGTGTGTGCAGGAGTTACCTCCCTTAGTATTATTTTCGGCCCTGTTGAGGCCTTTCTGTGTCACTTGTCGCTGCCGACAATCGTCCTAGTTTCTGGCGTATTTTTAGCCTTTGGGTGGTGCCTGCTTCCTCAGCTAGTAGTATTGATTTTTTTCCACAGCAGCTAGCCAGAAACACCGCGGTTAATCACTCTGCCAGAACTCGCGAAAGCCATTGTCGCTTTGCATATATTTTAAAATGAGCTTTCTTTTTTCATACAAGCTGTGATCGAAATTCCGAGCTTGTGGAACTTTGGATAGTAGAAAAAACAAAATGATAATTCATCAGTTTTCTACACAACGTGGGCTCCATCAGAATTTCAGTTTAAATAATATAATAATAATGGGATTTATATAGCGCCTTCCACGGCACAAGGCGCTTTACAAAGGCAGAAAAAATACAATTGCTAAATGTAAAGAAAATGCATTGAAAAACGGCTCAGAAATGAAAAACAAAGGCTCTCTCCCATTATCTCCCACGCGCACACACACTCTCACGCACAGACACACAATACACAACAGCCGCAACAAGCACAAACTACTAAGCGATCCACAGAAGCAACAAAGTCAATCAACTATCTGGTAATGACTGTCTTCTTAGTATTGTTTGAAAAGGTGGGTTTTCAGGGAGGTTTTGAAGGAAGAAAAGGTTTTGAGAATGTCTTAAGTCATAGGGGAGTTTATTCCAGAGTTTGGGAGCTGCGTATGAGAAAGCTCGTTCGCCATGCTGTTTACGATGGGGACGGTAACTGGGAAAGCGGAAGGTCCTGGTGTCGGTGGAGGAGCGGAGCGTTCGTGAGGGACATATACTTGAAGGAGATCGGAAAGATAGGCAGGGGCATCGCCAGTGAAAATCTTGAAGCAGAGAACAACAACATTTGTATTAATTCTTTCTTCAACGGGGAGCCAGTGCAACTTTTTCAGGAGAGGGCTGCAGGGTTGGGTCCTAGGCGATTTGCAAATGACGGGTCTGCAGAGTTCTGTACACGTTGGAGGGGTTGGATGACAGTTGAGGGACAGCCAAGAGAACACAGTTGCAGTAATCTAGCCTTGAAAGGATGTATGATGAACAGAGTTTTTGTGGCGTCTCAGTGAGATAGGTCGAATAGCAGCAATTCGTTTAAGTTCCATGTAAGCTAACTGACAAGTTTTTGTGACATGCTGTTTCATTGAGAGGTCACTATCAAGGAGAACACCAAGGTCACGAACAGTGTTTGAAAATTCAATAGTGCTGGAATCCTAATGTCAAAGAAGAAGGGATCGGATCAGGGCCATGATGTGACCGCTTTGAAAAACGGATGGCTTCAGTCTTCTCACAGTTTAATTTAAGCTTATTTGCTGACATCCAGGTCTCGATATCAGAAGTACAAGATTGAAGAGTAGAAACAAGGGGTGAGTAGTCACCGATGACAGAGGAATGGAGCAGCTGAGTATCATCCGCAAACATTTCGTGTGAAACGGAATGCCCGTGGATGACATTAGACAATGGAGTGGTGTACAATAATAAAGAGGACAGGTCCCAGCACGGATCCCTGAGGCACGCCAAACTGGAGGTTAGATTCATCAGAACGGTGATCACCACTTGAATAAACTGTTTCCTGTCAGAAGATAAGAACGAAACCAATTTTAAAGCTGTTTCCCTGATGCCACATGTTTATTTCAAACGAGAGAGAAGGTATTTCATGGTCTATGGTGTCAAAGGCTGCCGAAAGATCTAGCAAAAGAAGACAGAAATTTTGTTTTCGTCTAAGGAATTTAGAATATCATTGAGAAAGCGAAGGATGGTGGTCTCCGTGCTGTGCCCAGGGCGATAGGCTGACTGATGTGGTGTGAGGAGGTTGTTTGAGGCCAGATGGTCAGAGAGCTGTTGAAGAATGACTTTCTCAAGAATTTTGGATAGGAAAGAGAAGATTTGAGATGGGTCTGTAATTTTTAAAACGTTGGGATCAAGCTTGCTTTTCTTGAGTAGAGGTTTAACAAGGGCGGTCTTAAAAGTCAGTGGAACTGTGCCAGAAGACAGAGACCGTTAAGAATTTTGTTGATGGTAGGAAGGAGAGAGTCAAGGTGTTCAAAGAGGAGTGGGTGGGAATGGGGTCAAGGGTCAACAGGATGTTTTCGCAGACTGTGTGATGATTTTACGAACAGTCTGCTTGGACACTGGCAAGAACTCACAGAGTGTGGTACCGTTAAAAACACAGACTGATCTGAAGTATCTGGAGGATGGGGAGAAGCGTTTCGAATTGTTTTGAATTTTGTGGGCGAAAACTGAGAAAACAACCAGGAAGCTGTGACGGCTCATGAAGTGGACGGCATTACAACACTTGCAGCATTACCCAACATGCTATTGACGATTCTAAACAGTTCTTTACACGAGATGCTGCTGCAACTTTTGAAGAATAAAAAGCGGTTTTGGCTTGATGTTTTCAAATAATTATCCCAGGACGCTTTTGGGTTAGATTTTTTTGAAAACAGTTTTTGTTCTTTCAAGCCAATGGCCTAAAAGCAAAGATTGCCGAAGAGTTTTACGATTTTCAGCTTTGATCTCAGAACCAGCTTTCAGTAAAACAGCGTAATTTCGGCTATGTTTTTTAGCTTCATAAAAGAACCTTCATCATCGGCTCATCATCAAGTTGCTCTACAAAACAATTACGTAAAAAAGCATCCAGTTCACTTACTGTCATTTCGCGTTTTCCTTGCTTCGTTTCCAAAAGATTTAGACTCTCTTTTGGCTGGGTTGGTTTCGAGCAAGGCTCGCCACGTTCTAATTTTTCAAGATACAAAATCATTTCCCGATAATACTTTTTGTATTTCAATATTATTTCTTTTTGCTCATCCGAATAAAGCAAATGCTCAGTTTGGCTTTCTGAGAATTGGCATCCATTGTGGCCTCTTGCGAAAACAGTTCAGCTTCCAGACTTGAATCAGCCATATTTTAGTGAAGTACAGCGTTAAAAAAACGTCTCGACTGTTAGGTGTCATGACCAGAAATGACGGCGGCTTGGAGGCTAGGTTGAGTCCCCGGGCAGATATGATGTCATACCCCCTGTCGATTGGTTGAACGTGCACACGTGACAGCTGAGCTCATCGCGTGATGATTAATAATGCAATATTGTTTGCACGCTCTGCTGCACATGAGCTTTTGTTGCAGCCTCGGTGGCCAATATTGATTGGAACCGGTCTGGGGGTGGGACTGTCAAGCCATATAAATGTTTAGTTGATTTTATGAGCCTGGAGAGAATGTAAATATCTTTGTTCACGATCACCAAATCCTATTCTGCACGGAAACCCCCGTTTTAAAGTACTAATAACGTCAATTTTAGAGGTTTTGGGGTGTTAACTTAGTGTAAAACAGGTGTTGATTTTGGCCAAAACTGATATGAGATGGACGTGATTTGTATGTGAAAAAGGGGTTTTTGTGCATAATAACATGGGTGGTCGTGAACGAACATATTTACATTCTCTTAAGGTGACTCAACCTCAGCTGAAGTGCCTTATTTATGTAAGAAGCGACTGCGAATGAGTGACTAGGACTTGACAGCAGCAATGCTAGTCTGAACATAGAGGGTTGATTGTAGAATTTTCGCGGTATATATTGCTCTCTGAGTGTTTGATATACTGGGCAAATGAACATGAGAGAATGTAAATATGCGGGTTCAAGACCACTTATCTTATTTTGCATGAAAACCCCTTTTTCACATACACATCACGTCCATCACATGCCAGTTTTGACCAAAATTAACACCTGTTTTACATTAAAATTAACGCGCTAAAACCTCTAAAATTGACGTTATTAGTTTCCACGCAGAATAGGATGGCGATCGTGAACAAACATTTACATTCTCTCCAGGGATATAAAAATGTAATGATTTACAGCGCTATTAACGTCTGCGGGACTGAGCCCTCCCTACTTTTCTAATATGATCTTCTACTTCCAGCACCATCAATAAATCAGAACAAACAACTAGATTTCCGTTTTGATTGGTTTATTTTTATATTTAATGAATTTATATCTACGTTAATTAATTTTTTAAAACTGCCCGTCTCCTCCAAACCTATATAGTTGATAATCGCAAAACCCTGCCTTAATTGCTGGCAGCGCTCGTAGAATTGTAGAGGGCTGCCCCATAAATAAATTGCGCTCTGTTCTCAACTCCTCTAAATAGACATACAACATTGGGTTCACGAGAAAATCGGCTGGTCTATTACCTAAATACTCATAAATGCCCCAATCTACAAGGCCGTGGTGTACTGAAGCTATATGTTTTCGCCAATATTAAAAAAGCCTAAAATTCGAGCAAGACCTCTAGGAACAACATACTCCCTTTTTTCTTCAAGTTCTGGAAAATGCATAGTAACTATAAGATTTGCCTCATTAATTTTTAACTTAATGTCAAAATTGCTAAATACTTCTCTTAAAGAACAAAAGTTGTAGTAACCATCGGGTATTTTTAAACGTTTTAATAGCTTGCCTTGCCCATCCTTAAACATCCACCCAGTTATTCTTAGCTCTTTCAAATATGTTAATCCATTTTACTTTAAAACCAATTTCTTTAAGAGCAATCCTATAATCACCACGCCTATTGTTAATTGGGGACGTTAAGAACACACTTTTGTTTTGTTGGTTGGTTTATATAGATGTACATCTTTTTTATAACTATTTTAAAAAACTATTTAAAAATGGAACCTTTTAAATATAACGAAAGTGCTACTTACGATGTAGGGGCGTTTTATAATCCTAAATCTTTAGATTTCAGCAATCTAACCATTGCAGTAGATGAATATAATGGCTTCCACGTTAGACTTGTAAACCCACTAACTAAATATTCAAATCCACCAATAAAGAATGATAGAGTACCATCAGCATGGTCATCCCGCCCTATGGCTTTTTTCCAGAATCATTTTAAATTTTTTGCAATTTACTGCGCAACTACTGGCTGTGGCGTTTCGTATGCAAACCATTTAAACCATCCTAATCTTTTAGTAAGGGCAGTATATAACTTTCATGTTTATTACCAGTACAGACGAATACTAACTGAACTACAAGTACCCCTTCCCAGCGACAACGCGTTTAAATCCATTCAACAGCCCAATGGACAATAATGCATATGAAAGAATCTGCAACGAATTTAACATTGATCCTTCAACTGATTTTAGACAAAAGTTAGACCGCAATCATGGGTTAGGCACATTGTATTTGTGGGGCGCAAAAAGAGAATATAATTATGACTACTGGCCGTCACACTTCTTTTCAACCAGACAAACAAGTTCGATTGATGTCAATAGAACAAAAACGCCCTAAATGCTTGGGCAACATTTATCTTAGATGAAAGTAAAGGCCTAACAATGCCAGGAGTGCAAAGACTTAATGACTCCATTAGGACATACGTTTGGTGTTTATTGGGGGCACAAGCACAGACCAAGTCTAGCATAGTAGATCAATCTACGGGCTTTGATGCTAGAAAACAATTCTAGTTAATTTAGAAGATGCTATTAACTCAGCTGTTGATTTGCCTGCCAGCATACAAGGTATCAAGACGTTCTTGCACATGCTAGGTCAAGGTTGACTTTGTTGTAGGCCATGGATTATACATGCTACCTCTGACCTTAGACTACAGATTGGCATGATACAGAATTATAATAATGAAATCCTTATAGCTGGAGACGACCAAACTTAGGACACAATCAAGCTTAAACACAAGACCCGCCCCACCCATTTTAAAGAAAGTACCTAGCCCTGAAGAGAGCGATCCAGTTATAAGCGCCCCCCAGCCAGAAAGCAGCCCAGAAAGCACTCCACCTGTTAATGTACCCCACACTGACAGTCATACTAGCGAAAAGACGGCCCTTGTTGTATTTTTAACTTTTACTGGATTAGCTATACTTTATTTCACTAAAAAATTAATCCAGCAGCTAGCACTCCTAACGTCCACAGATGGTCAGCCATATAACCAGCAACTTTGCCTATAGTAGACAAAACCCAACTAACAACACTACCTATTATGCCAGGCAGAGCATCAAGCGCTTTGGCAGCTAACTTCTTTAATAGGTTTGCTAGATGATGTAATTGTTTTTCTAATCCAACTTTTACCGGGCTGAGGTGTTGGAGGTGCTACTGGCCTGTTGGCGCACTGCCGGTTAAAGCATAAACGAGTGTAGAGATAGCAAACCCAACAGCCGTAATATACTAACTATTGTAATCCCCTGTCCCTGAAAAGAGTCCTTATTCTTTCTGCTAGCGTAGTGTTTTCATAAAGTATTCTGTTTATAGTTTCTCTTATTCTGCTTGTTTGGGATGCTAGCTGCGCTCTGTTAGTAGACAGCACTTCTAACCTGGCCGCCCTTTTTAGCATTAAATCCTGTATTTTCTGCTGTATTCTAGCCTTTTCTTCTCGCCCTAAATTGTTATCATCTGCATCAGCGAGTTTTTTTGTTTTTTTTTCTTCTTCTTTTCTCTATCCAACTCACCAAGTTTTGCTAAATTGTTTGTTAGTTCACCCCTTATTGTCCGTAGAGCCTCATTAAGCCCCAGGATTTCACGCATAGGCAATGGAGAATCATTAATTGTTTTTACTGCGTCTCCCCCATTAAAACTCGTTTTAATTTATGCTATTTTTCTTTGCTCTTCTAATTGATTCATCTGTTTTGTTAATTGCATCATCTGCTTGTTGACTAAATCTTTAAGTGGTATGTTTTGTATTTCAGAGTGTGTTGGCAACTCTTGCCCCAGTTCTGTAAAAGACTTTAAATCGCATCCTTTTGCAAT
>JAFLJL010009378.1:0-16595 GCA_018398815.1 Conus ventricosus
TTCCGACACCCCGGTTTAAAACAGTGTTCACCCGGATGCTTTTCTTAAAACCGAAAAGGCAGAGGAGTCAAATTTACCCTTTCCGCGGTCCTGAGACAAACAACCAGGTTCGAAATATCGTATATGACCCAGGAGTTAATGTGTTAGTGAGTTTTCCTCCCTATTGGAGATTATAAGCTTGCTGAAGGCTCATTTTGAGAAGCATTTATTTTATTTTTCCCCATCCACCCACTTGAGCACATACTGTTAGTTAGGCAGTATTAACTACCACTGCAGATATGAATGCTTATCACCCCTGATTTCTTCAATCTAAGACATAAGAGCAAGCTTTGTTTATAATTCAATATCTCTTGCAGTCATTGCAACACGAAGCTGCTCTGTAAGTTGCTGGAATGGTGCTCAGTACTTATCCTTGGAATTTCTTAGTTTTTTGTAATTTAGTCCCTTGCGGATTCATTCCAAGAACTGGCCCTCAGCACTTGTGTATTAAGAGGTTATCTTTTTATGTTTTCTACTTTTCGTAAGAAAATGTAGCTTGTTTTGCTCTTTCATGATTTTCTTTTGCTTCTTAGGTGGCACCTTTGGTTGGTTTTTTGAAAACTCAACAAACATACTACGGTATTGCACACCAGCCTTTTCTGGGATAGCATTCTTCTTAAAACCGAAAAGGCAGAGGAGTCAAATTACCACTTTCCGCGGTCACTGAGGAGAAACAACCAGGTTTCGAAATATCGGTATATGACCAGGCGTTATGTGTTAGTGAGTTTTTCTTCTTCCCTTCTTCCAGATGGGGATGTTTAACCTGCCCCGTGCCCACAGTCTTCACGTAGACTATTCTGGCGCACAGGTTGCATGCATTGTGTATTTTCGTGTAGCCGGTACTCACCGGTCTTAGGACATGAGCATCGGGATCTTTAGAGTCCGTGTATGATCTTAGTGCATGTGACACAGACTAGACATCGGTTTATAGTCCCATCCGAACGACTATATGGGTAATGGAGTCAGAACCAATGTTAACTCAGAGGGAAAATTCCCCCTATACCGAAATTCGAACCCGCAACCCCAGGATCACGAGTCCGGCGCTCTACCAACTGAGCTATCCGGCCCTCCCTATTGGAGATTATAAGCTTGCTGAAGGCACATTTTGAAAAGCATTTATTCTATTTTTTCCCATCCACCCACTTGAGCACATACTGTTAGTTAGGCAGTATTAACTACCACTGCAGATATGAATGCTTATCACCCCCATTTCTTCAATCTAAGACATAAGAGGAAGCTTTGTTTATAATTATATATATATATATATATATATATATATATATATATATATAATATATATATATATTATATATCCACAATGCAAATGATTTTTTAACAAAACATACAATTAAGAAGGAAATTGCATAATGCACAATTCATCTTTCTAAAACGGTGTTGTTAATTATTGGTTAACCTGTAATTGTAGAAAACAATGCCAATCTCATTCACAAATAGCACACTCACATCCACTTTGACATGTGCGCACACACACACACACACACACACCACACACACACACACACACACACACACACACCACACACACACACACACACACACCACACACCCCACACACACCACATTTATACTTATCATCTCGCTTCTTGGCTTTCCTCATGTCTCCCTTGTAACTTCCTTTTCTCTATGGGGTAGCATCTTTGCGGAAATTGCCCCAATTTCCGAATTATGAGTGATCATCGTCTGTGTCTCCTGTATGCTTATATCTTCTTTCCCTAGTGTCGTCCTTGCATTTGTTTCGTCGATTTCGTAAAGGGATGATTCCCGGGAATGTTTGGAAGCTCAGGTTTGACTGCGATGGATGTCGTAGCTTATTTTTTTTTTCTCTAATTTTGCATACAAATGTACATCAGTAATGTAAGACAACGATCTGGATGGTAGAAAGTGCTGACAAAAGGGGAAGGAGGGGGGGGGGAGGGGAGGGGGGGGGGGGGGGGGGGAGGATGCCCTATCCGGAGAAAAGGTAATGGGGTGATCCGGGTTTTAACACATTTTACATACGTTTCTACATGCCCCCCTTTTGTCGTCTGTCTGCCTGTCTATTGTTCTGTCTGTCGGGTCTGTCTGTCTGTCTGTCTCTCTGTCTTCCCCTCCCTCTCTCTCATCTCTCTCTCTCTCTCTCCTCTCTCTCTCTCCCCTCTCTCCCCCCCCTCTCTCTCTCCCTTCTCCCCCTCCCCCTCTCTCTCTCTTTCTTTCTCTGTCTGTCCTGGAAAATCGGTAAGAAAAGAAAACGATGAAGTCTTTTGTTTCATTTATGTTGTTTTCTTTATAGAAGCAGCACATTATTCGAGTGAGAGTGCCAATACACCAACATTAGAACACTAACAAAACCAGACACTTTGTATCAAGCGCCAAAATACAAAATCAGCAAAATGTGTCCATTTATGAAAAACATAACAGACAATGCATGATGTGTAAGGGATTGATTGGAGAAGGAGGAAAAAAGGGGGGGGGGGAGAAGAAAAAAAGAGTAGTATGGAAATTGTTGGGGTTGTGTGTGTGTGTGTGTGTGTGTGTGTGCCTTTAACTTACAGACCAGGGGTTGTTTGTTATTTCATGTGAGTTTCAGTAACGGGGATCATTATCATACAGTTTTATATCTTTCTGATTGGACTTTTGTTTCTTTTGTTCGAAACCCTGTCCATTATTGACATCTTTAGCATTTGACTTATCTGTCCCACCCAAAAAACGCTCACAAGGAGTAGACCTCAGTTGTAGAGATATTTTTAACATTTGACTTGTCCCGTCCCGCCCGAAAACTGCTCACAAGGAGCAGACCTCGGTTGTAGGGTGTGTTTTTTTTGTTGTTGTCACGGACAAAAATAAAAAAACCGAATTCGTGGTCAGTCGCCAGCCACTCAGTCGGGCTTAAGTCGAACTCAAAATATCTCGGCGCCGGGGTAGACGACTCCATGTGTCGCCTCAGCCAATTTGGGCACAGCGGGGAAACTAAATCCTAATCCTTTACGGAGACAGCATCGTCCTCCCCAGACGGGGACGAGTGGCTGACCAACGTCTCAATAGGTCTGGCCAGACGGATTTGCAACCGTCTGGCCAGACTGATCCGGGCCAATTGCGACCAGCGCCACAATTAGGCCCAAACATCGGGCCCTTAAAGTAGGAAGGGAGGATTGTGTAGTGGGGGAAATAAAGCAAATTTATTAAAGGGACCCATTTGACCACCAAGAGAGAAAGGCTAGTAGTGTGACTTGAAATTTGAATGTCTAAGGGAAATTTAAAGAGGGAGTAACCTCAGTAGGAGGCGGGGAAAAAAAGAACCAAGGTATTCACTTTTTGACACAGGGAGTTTAATAAGAAAGGATGCGTGAGTAAACGGGGAAGAACAGAACGACAGGGAGAGGGGTTTCCCGAAGTGTTCGCTCGGAGAAAAGCAGAGAGATGAGAAACTGAGTCTAAGCATTAGCACCAGATGATTTCCTGCAGGGGAAAGGGACTAAGGAGAGATGTTTGAAGAGAGAGTTGCTAACTGATGAAGAAAAAAAAAAAAAAAAAAGAAAAAGAAAAGAAAAGCAACCATGTCCATTTGATAAGAGCAGACTAAAGAGAGAAGAGAGAGAGGAGAGAGAGAGCAATGCGTTAATGCAGAAGAAAGAAGGGAGAACAGATCGATGCTGGTAGTCACTGTTCAATCTGAACCGGGGGTTTGACCTCATACCTGGGACGCCACTTTCATCAGCAGTCCAACCTGAAACCAACGCCAGCGGTCTAAACCTGACCAGTGCCAGCAGTCTAAACCTGACCAGTGCCGGCGTCCAACTTGACCAGTGCCAACGGTCCAAGCTGACCATGCCAGCATTGTGTTGTGACTGGGTTTGTGAAAGTGACAGTGAAAAGAAAAGAAAAGAAAAGAAAAAGGGAAAGACAGTGATTCGTAAAAAGTTAAATCACCGCAGGAAAAAGGGAAAAACATTTATACCCGTTAGTTATGATGATTAATAAATGGTTTTTAAGTTCAAGAAAAAAAAAATGTTTTTTATTGATCATGCGATTGATGTTGTTTCTATATTATGTTATAAATTATAGACTTACTAGGGGTTTTAGACGAAAAGAAGATATAGAATGGATTGTAAAAGCTGTGAGTGTGTCTGGCTGTGCCTATCCTTCCTCCACTGACATACCGAGGTTTTGACATTGGCGTTGTTTCTTGTGTTTTTTGTTATTCCACTTCTGTACCCCGCCTTACGCAGTGGCACCCGTGCCGTTCATTCGACATCCTGTCCACAAACCACGCCCGTCCCGTCCCGCCGCAGCCCGAAACCGGCAATCCACAGGAGCAGTCAATGTCAAGTCATCAAGCCAACTCCCGAGGAGACACTGCACTGCTGCCGAGTCACTTAGGGGGTGTTCTGGGGCGGGCCCGTCTGATCCAACATATGCAAACACCACCTACTAAGCCCCCTACTGACGACGATGATTGCTTAGTCCCGGAGCCCGCGTGAGTGAGCTCTCCCTTCGAGACGCCAACGGGGCCGTCCAACAATAGCCCCCCATTCCGCGATACCGATGAACCCGACAGAATCAAACCCAGGCCACAGACGTGGAGAGGACATCGAAACTGAGGTCACCATGAGAGCAGGGCATGCAGGGCTACATAATTTGAAACCCTTTTTTATGCGACGATGGAATGAAAATGATGTAGATGAGCTACGGGTTTCTATTCCGGGCTAAGTCTGCATGACAGGGCTGTACTCGACACTTCCTTTCATAATATATCCTGGCCACAACCAGGCCCGAGAGACATAGACACCTCAATGTTGGGCAGGAAATTTGAGCAACACCGGTTTTAAAAAATTCAAGTTAAAGTGTTTCATTTATCTTTTTTTTTTTTTTTTTGGGGGGGGGTAGGGAGTGGGTTTGGGGTGGGGTGGGGGTGGGGCTTGCTGAATAAAAAAAATTTAGAAGAATGTGAAACAGATTTCAGTGCCACTGAAAAAAAAAAGGCAGGAATAACATCCCCCGCACAGCACACTGTGTAAAGTACGGCGATTTCAGCACACAGTACGAAACAGGCATGTACATTTCCACAAAGATGTCTTCTTCAGACGTTAGAACAACATGGGTAAAAATTTAGAAAGCATCCATCAACTTTCCGCTCTTCCTCCACTCCTGATAGCATTCAATATGAGAAAGAAAATGGACAGCTAGGGTTTTTAAATGTTAGAAGAAATGCTTGAATTCACTGATCCTTCTCAACCTTCACGCCCTTCATGTTGATGTTTAAAAAGTGCGCGTGCGCGCACACACACACACACAAAAACACACACACACACACAACACACACACACAACACACACACACCCCGCGCACGCACGCAGCCACGCACGCAGCCACGCACGCACCACGCACGCAACGCACGCACGCAAAGCACGCACACACACACACAACACACACACACACACACACATGCACGTACAAAGCGCACACACACATGCACGTACATGCGCACGCACACCACACACACACACACACACACACACACACACACACAACACACACAAAACACACACACCACAAAACGCCACACGCACACGCACACACACACACACACACACCACACACACACACACACACACACCCCACACACACACGAACACACACCACCACACACACACACACACACACACACACACACACACACACGAACAAAACACACACACACACACACACACACACACACACACACCACACACACACACCACACATACCACACACACAAAACACAAAACCCCACACACACACCCCACCACACACACACACACACACACAACCACACTGTCACACTGTCACTTTTGCACGCGCACCCTTCATGACAGCATTACTCCATACGCACACGCAATCTTTCCAATCAACCAAAAGGCGCACTACCGAATGGTTTTTTCTTCTCCCCCTCTCCTTCGGGAAAACACTTTACTAAATCACATCAACAATTTAATAAACAGATTTTTATACATGTATCTCTCTTTTCACTGAGAGATAAACTAAATTCATTCAAGTCATGGCCTTCACATTACATTAGCACAAAATCCAGAAAAAGGAGAATAAATAACTCCTGAAATTATTGATGCCATACCTGCATCAGATATAAGACTCCTTTCTGTCATGATTTCCCTGTCTCTCTCAGACATCGTATCGCCACTTGATTTCTCCGTCACGGAGATATGATTTCCGACTCCTCCCCTCGACTTCTCCTGTCACTGGAGAGATGATGAGTTCCAACTCCTCTCCTGGGTCTTAATCTGGGCTGAAATACCGGCGGTTCCCCACACCGCCCTTTTTAAAACGGGGTGAAAGGGGAAGGGTGAGGGCGAAGGTGTGAAGGGTGAAGGGCTGAAACACGAATAAGGTTCGTGTAAGTAACCTGCTTCCAATTTAACATGATTCTTTCTTTCTCTTTTCTTTAGGTTTTCCCCTGTAGCTTTCCCCAACTATCTATGGCTCACCTGTAATGACGTTCAGCACTGAGGACCAGCGTCCTGACAGGTTCGAGTCTCTTGGCCATCTGCCAGGCTAAAACTGATTCTTTCCTCCTTCTCCTAGTGAGTGCATACTCAGTGTTCAAAACACATGACCAGCACCTTACCAGCCTTATTAAACTATCTCTCAGTGGTCACTTTCACCCAATGACCACGTTTCTTTCTTTAATGAGTCATTCTCACAATTATTTGGGGACGCCCGCTACACTAGTCAAGCCACATGAATATTCTTCCTTTTTAGTTGTGGCATGGGGAAATGATTCATATCACTAAACTACATGTGATGGAGCGTCACATGCCTTGATGTGAGGCTACGTCACATGACACCCCCCATCCTGGGATGAAAACATTTTCTCCAGAAATTTTTTTTAAAGGATATACAACTGCACTTAAAACCCATCTTCAGCCATGAATCTCAAAATGTGTAACCATCACACATGATTCACCAAATTAATAATCAACGTATAGAATCAATCATCATGATTCACCATAAATAGCATATTTCAAACTTTCAGTCTTTCTATAAAAAAAAATTCATAATTGATCACCACATGTCACAAATTACATTTCACAAATTACACGTACAAAACAACTAGGGATATTAACAATTCAAAGTACAAATTGTGTTTATATATTAAGATTTGAAGCACATTTTTTCCCTTGATCTTTGTCTCACATCATATGCTACAAAACCCTCATGAAAATGAGAATATTTCTAAGTGTAAATGTTTCTCAATAGACATGTAAACAAAATGAACATAGTTTAAACATAGTTTTTTCCCACATGTAATGTTATAGTCCATTGAAAAGTGAAACATATTTTCCATTGTTGAAAATGAAATAATGAAAACAATAGGTTTGTCTCACTGCACAATCAAAACATGTGTATATACATTTCTAAAGAGTTATTTGCTCATGACACATACATATATATTCACCTTCACAAGCAAGTTAGACATAAATAGTACATGATGATTTTTTCATTGTTTACCAAAGAATAAAGCAAAGAATAAATATGTAATACATCAACATCAAGTAGTTGTTTGCTTGTAAAACATATAGTCACTTCAACAAGCAAATTAAGGATAAATACCACTTGATTTAAACAGTCAGTAGCATACAATGCCCTGTCAAATGTGAACACACCGTAATCATAAAGAAAGACAAAAAACAGGAATAGTCAGGCTGAGTTTTTCTCACTCCAAGTATTTTCTAAATTTTCTACGGATTTATTGTGTTGTTCAAAGCGAAAGTGATATGGATGTGTTTATGACAGTGTCGACTTCCTTTTGGATGATGTTTTGTGCTTCTTTGCCGACGGATCTTCGCATTATATGGTTTCTTTTTCTTTTGAGACTATCAGGTATTGTACAGCCATCAAACTTTGCTTGCTCGCCATCCTTGTGTGTTCGCACCGTGACGTACGTGCAGTTTGGGCCAACAGCTCACACTTTACCTTTCACTCTGCTCTCTGTTGCTGTGCCCCCCTCTCTACCACATCCACCCGTCCCCATTACTGACATTCCTGTTGCGTGTCAGCAATCACGCCCTCCTCCTTCGCCATTCCCACCTCTCTTTAGCTGTCACCATGCTGTCATGCCCACCCCTCCCCTTTCACTCCCCCTCTCCTATTCTCGTGACGAACTTTTGGCTGTGAAACCTGCGCCCTCGACCCTGCCTTGAACTTGAAATTGCGAAAGTTTTGCATTGGTGTCGACCTTTCGCGTGTTCGTGGGTGTAGGGGAGGGAGAGAATGTAAATATGTGAGTTTAAGCTCACCCATCTTATTTTGCACGAAAACCCCCTTTTTCACATACAAATCGCGCCCATCACATATCAGTTTTGGCCAAAATTAACACCTGTTTTACAATTAAAATTAACGCCCCAAAACCTCTAAAATTGACGTAATTAGCATATTAAAAATGGGGGGCCTTACGTGCTAGATAAGATAGGGTGATCGTGAACAAACATATTTACATTCTCTCCAGGGATATAAAATTAGAGAAGGCGCTGTGGTGGAACTGATCAAGCATGCCAGTCAGTTCACTCACCACCACACTTAGTGGCCGCTTTGCTGGCTTGTGTATTGATCTCTGAAAGGAACTACTCGCACTCAATGACACTATTAGCAGACTGCCACCATCCCGCTTATCCTCCTGCCCTCTGCCTCCTCCACCGCAAAATCGATAAATTGTCATTACTGTCCCGACATCGGCGTCGCAATGCGACAAAAGTCTGCAACATTAGTCATCGTGCGCACACATTCAGCCAATCGACAGGGGCATGAAAAGACGCATAACACAGTTCTGTATTGACTGCCTTGTCATTCTTCTTGGCGGCACCGTGCTGTGCAGGTTGTGTGGTGCTTTTTCTGTGAGAGAAGTGTTTGATTTGTTAACAAAATGCTGCAGTTTCAGAAGACAGTGAGGATTCTGAGTTAGAAAAAGTTCTTGGATCACAAATGCCTTTTCAACAACTTTATAGATTAAATTATTCAGGTGCGGAAGATATGGAATCAGCTACTACTTTTCAACAAGCTCAAAATCTTCCATTACCGCTGCCAACACCACGGAATTGTGGACTGAAGAAGAAAAATACTTTACATGAAAATATAAGATACTTTGAAAAAATGATTGAAGTAGCTCGTAAAGCAAGAGAGAAGGTCCACAAAAACTGCCAAAAAAACGCCCAAAAAATCTCTTTTACAATTATTTAAAGAAAAGGAAGGAAAAAAAGAAAAGCGGGAAAGAGATGACTAATCATGAGCTGCATAACTATCTTATGTTAAGTCAGGCTGATGTTCAATCAGCTATTTCGAGAGAAACATTTTTGAAGATCTTTTTCAAACACAACAGATGAAATGAAGTTGTGGACAGGCTGCGAAAGGGGATGAAAAATCTGAAGAAGCAGGATGCTCAAACAATCATGATCTACGTTCAGTTTGGGAATTTCTTGAATCTTTGCAAAAACTGGCATGAAGAGGTAAAAAAAGCTGGAATAATAAAAGAAACTTGGGGTCAGTGGCTCAAAGAGAAATGCGGATATTCTGATGATCATGCCCGCAAATTGCGTGCTGTTTCAAAAGTGCTTTTTGGGTATCCTCAGTTTTACACTGTTGGCCTCCCCTTCAGTTTATTTTCGGCAAGTTAAAACAAATTCAAACCATGCTGCGAGACCCTGAATTTGGAGACTATTGGAAACAACCTCTCAGTCTACCTCCGACAACTGCCCTACAAGACTCTCAGTGAACGCCACAGCACATGACGTGGGCCTAAAAATAGTAACGGTTTTGCAAAACCGCCTGGCTATTGATCGTGTGTGCAGTTTCCCTTCGTCGTCTGACTGACTTGAGCCGTGCCTACGCTTCGCTTCACTTACAAAGGCTGCCTATTCAGGCGGCCACCAATATAACTTTGAAGAGATCTTGTGATTATTGATTCAGGACTCTGATAAGTGTTTTTGGTGGCTGTCTTGAATTTACGTCGTTCAAGTGTGAACACAAAAAGTCCCTTCCACATTCCCCGCAAGCACCTCCCTATCTAGTGTGTGTGTGTGTGTTTGTTTGTTTGTTGTTTGTTTGTGTGTGCGCGTGTGTGAGAGAGGGACAGAGAGGACAGGAGAGAGTTGGTTTTGATCTATACAATATAGTAGAGTCAGTTTGAGAGAGAGAGAGAGAGAGAGGAGAGAGAAGAGAGAGAGAGAGAAGAGAGAGAGAGAGAGAGGAGAGAGAGAGAGAGGAAGGGAGGAGGGAGAGAGAAACTAATTAATTTTTTAATTTATAATTTTATTCTGGTTTAAAAATGAAGGTCGAAATAGTTAGCGAGCTTACTTATATATTTGAGAGGTTGGATTGGGAGAGGAGGCTGATAGAGAAGAGTTAAGGAGCTGGTTTGAAGAATTAATTACTGATCTTTTTGAGCGTATATATATGCGAGAAGGCGTGACACAGACATCAGTAAAATACAGATTCTTGGCCCAACCGATTATAAAGTTATTTGCCATTTTAGTTCATAATATAGCTCATGAAGATGTTGATCTGACTGTTTCTACTACCCCTGAAGGAGTAGCTATTCGTTTTAATGAAGATCAGGGTTTACGATTAGAAAAGACTATAAATAACAATTGAATTTACAATTATTTTTTTTTATTTTAGATTTAAAAATGGCTGTCGAACTCAGTGAATCTGATTCAGTGAATGAGGAGAGAGAAACTGATTAATTAATTTTTTAAATTTATGATTTTATTTTGGGTTAAAAAAATGAAGCCTGAAGTAGTTACTAGAGAGCTTACTAATATACTTTACGAGTTGGATTGGAAGGCTGATAGAGAAGAGTTAAAGAGTAGTTTGAAGAATCAATTACTGATCTTTTTAATCACATAAAAATACGAGAAAGATTGAAGAAGGACATCAGTGAAACACTAGATTCTTGGCCCCACTGGCAAAAAAGTTGCTTACTATTTTACTTGATTATATTGACTCATGAACATGTTGGTCTGACTGTTTCTACCAGCCCTGAAGGAGTAGCTATTCACTTTAATGAAGATTAGGTTTTACGATTAGAAAAGACTATGAATTTACAATTATTTTTTATTATTTTAGATTTAAAAATGGCTGCCGAACTCAGTGAATCTGATTTAAAGAATTGTAATGAACTATTTGACGAAACAATGAAAGTATTAAACATTGATTTTAGTGAATTTGGGTTTGAGAATGACATAGACAATATAATAAAAGATCATAGTGAACTGTTTAAACACGAAGCAATCAAAGTGATAAACATTGACTGTAGTGATTCAAAAAAAGCTAAAATATAGCAGGTGTTTATTGTAAGGTATAACGTGTCCGTGAAAGTGTTGGCGGATCTTTGGGTGAAGAATAAAAAGCACGTTTTTACTTACTTTTTTTTATATACATTTATTTTTTTTGATTTACTAATATTTGAGTTAAAAAATGAGCCTCACATAGTAAATTCGAGGATTGGAAAACTATATACAATGAAGAAAGATTTATATTGAAAAAAACAATTAAGCAATACGTTTAGTGAAGTAGACATGGACATCATTAACCCTACAAACATTCATGAAAGCGTGGCACCTTCCTATCTCAACTCTAAAATCCCAGAGTCCTTCAGATGGAGCCGCCAGTAAAAGTTTTGTTGGCCGTTCTGATGATTTATAACGCCCGATGATATTCTAACATGCCAGTCTGGGTTTCAACGTAAACAGAAAGAAGTTATATCAGCTAACACGACTTTAAACTCTAACTGGGCCGATTACATGCTACCACACAGTTTAACAAAAAAAAACCATGCAAGTGAGGAGGCAAAGTTTAATGGGTTTCTGGCTGGTCTGTAAGGACAGTCCTTGAAATCCAAAATTAAGACAAACAAAGTTTCTACCTATAGTTTGGCAAATTCTATCTAGAACATTTCTCTTCCTCCCCAAAAGAGTTAGATTTTAAAACGAGCAGTCTTAAAAACATAAAAATCCACAGACAACATGTGGTTTTTATGTGGAGCGTTTTAGCGCATTTACACCCGACGTTATAAGAACGCAGAAAGAGTTTCCAATTAATGAAGCATACAAACAAGAGCTTGAACTTTGATAGCAAAAAACCTTTCCAGTGAGTATAGAAAGTATATCTCAGTTGACAAGGAGCAAAACAAACCAATCACTGTAAACTATACACATGGGTCTGTAAAGCCTGAAATAGTGCCTCTAAGGGTTTTCTTCTTCTCCCCGAACCTCCTACTTTAGGTGAACTCACTTGTCAACAAGTAGACTGATACTGTTTACAGACGGTCCATAAGAGTCATTAGGTATTAATCAGAACCATACGTAGACTTATGGGTTTTTTACATCAAAGAATCGGTCTAAGAAAGAGCTTTGTAGCAGATGTTTGGTTAGAATCCCAACTATAGAAGCAGGCTGCCATCATAGAACTCATTGTAAAAAGTTTTGTTAGACTGCGAAAACCAAACCCTCACACCTAAACCGGGCTCTAAAAGTTGAGTTTTTTAAGAATTTACACACAAAATGCAGAATACCCATACGTGGTAATTATGCTGACTTTGAATCGCTCTTTTATGCCGCATACAAGGCCACAAACAGCAATAAACAAAAAACAACCTTATTAACCCACCACAGGTCTGTTTCTTATTGCGTTCATTTGTTGTTAGGTAAGATGGAGCACACACAAAACCTGATATTTACAGAGACCCCACAACGCAGCTGGTAGATTTTTAGAGCAGATGAAACAACTCGCAAGTCAATTTATCTAATGAACTGAACCTTTCAGACATTGTTATGACCCTGAAGATCAAGAACGTTTATGACTCATGCTACAACACTGTTGGATAGTAAAAGAGAATTATTAGGGGCCACAGTAAGAGACCACGATCACCATTACTGGAAAGTTCAGAGGACCCGCACACAACAATTTAATCGTCAACTTAAGGTTGGATCCTAAGACCAAATATGGGGGAAAAAACCTGCCTATCTTCTTTCATACCCTACGAGCTAACGATCCATTTCATCATGCAACAGTGACATCTGAATGATAGAGGGTTACCTGCATTGCACAGTCTTCAGAAAAGTACATGAAACTGTTTACCTTGACTCTTTAAAATCCTTTTAATGGACCGCCCTAACATCTGATGGGGAGTTTTAGATAAACTACAAGATCGCTACAAAACGGTTCTCAATCACAAACAATATTGTGACCCATCTGTAGCGTAACGGGAGTTTTACCCCCTAAGAATGACATGGACTCTTGGGAAAGTTTTGATGAAGACTCACTTTTCCCCTCCTAAAGTGCTTTCTTTTCTAAGGCTTAGAAGGATAGGACATAACTGACTTTGAATATGAATAGGCACAAAAGCCTGGACAGAATTACAACACTGTAAACATGGTCGATTATTCACGATAAATATTTATTGGCCGACGTATGGTTTTTATTGGCAGACGTCTTTCAGAATTACAGATCTACATGCCTGAATCATTACAGCTTAGACCAATCGCATGACATCACTGCGCCCGGCTTTCTGGATGCTTTCTTTAAAGTCTACAAACATCCCGAGTTGACTTAATTAGTTTGATCCTGCCCACACTTCAGATGATGAGAAATGGTTTGAAAGGGGGGGGGGGGGGGGGGGGGGGGGGGGGGGGGGGGGGGGGGGGGGGGTGGGGGGGGGGCGCGGGGGGGGGGGGGGGGGGGGGGGGGGGGGGGGGGGGGGGGGGGGGGGGGGGGGGGGGGGGGGGGGGGGGGGGGGGGGGGGGGGGGGGGGGGGGGGGGGGGGGGGGGGGGGGGGGGGGGGGGGGGGGGGGGGGGGGGGGGGGGGGGGGGGGGGGGGGGGGGGGGGGGGGGGGGGGGGGGGGGGGGGGGGGGGGGGGTGGGGGGGGGGGGGGGGGGGGGGGGGGGGGGGGGGGGGGGGGGGGGGGGGGGGGGGGGGGGGGGGGGGGGGGGGGGGGGGGGTGGGGGGGGGGGGGGGGGGGGGGGGGGGGGGGGGGGGGGGGTTTAGCAGGCCTCACATCCTACGCAAAGCAACAACAATATTAGATGATTATGACCACTAAACCGCTACTATCTATGTACTAGACGCAACATCTGTAGGAGGGCCATGATCAACCGCCCCACGAGAAACTTTAAAATGTTACAAGCCCATGATGTAAACTGTGTTAGGTTGTTGCACAGCTTAGGCTGATTCCGGCAGGACTAATCTGGAAGTAGAGTTAGAAACCTAAGATTACATGTCTCCACAACGATACCCTTAGGGGGGCAGAAGGTAAAGGGGTGAGTCCTATCGAACCCCCTAAACTTTTTGCCTAATATTAGACATAAAACTAAATATGTGTGCCATTACAGACTGGTTACAGTTTTACCTAAGACACGGACTGAAACTGACAGCTGTTCACAGAATCATTGCTTTTGACCAAGAGCCCTTTATGAGGCCATACATCAAGAAGAATACTGATCTTAGAACCCAAGCCACTATGCTTCAGAAAAAGACTTCTTTAAACTGATGAACAATAGCTGTTTTGGTAAAACCATGGAGAACGTACACAATCGTAAAGATGTAAAATTAGTTACAAAAGAAAACCAAGCAATTAAGTTTGCCTCTAAACCTAACTATCAAGACTTTAGAAGATTTAACGACAGCCTATTGGCATTATGATGAAGAAAAAGGATGTTAAGTTGGACAAGCCGGTGTTTATCGGTTTTAAATGTATTAGAGCTGTCAAAGTTATTAATGTTAGAATTTCTGTACGACTACTTTAAACCACTGTACCCAGAAGCAAGAGTCCTTTACACAGACACTGATAGTTTTATTCTAGACGTCCCAACAGAAGACTTCTATAAGGACTTAGAAACAGAAGTGGCTAAAGGAGCCGATGGGTGGTACGACAAAATGCGACTATCCTTTACATTCAACTGTGAACAAGAAAGTAATTGGAAAGATGAAGGATGAACTTAATGGGACAGTTATAAAAGAATATGTTGGTTTGCGGTCGAAGATGTACAGCGTTGCCAGCCAGACTTCTGTAATGAAAAAAGCTAAGGGCATAAGTAAAGAAGTTGTCAAAAAAAATATATCTCACGACAACTACAAGCAAGCTCTCTTACTCACACAAATGTTAATCTGTGCTCTACTCTTCATCAAGTAAACACAACTGCTGTTAATAAGAAATCACTAGTCTCTAACAATAACAAGAGAACTTACGTCAATCCTGAGTTTTCATATGCTGTAGGGCATTGGAGAACTTTAAAAGAACTTGACTGACTTGACTTGTACTTAACTTAAGAACCTAACTAGTACTTATTTAAGAACCTAACAAGAACTTAACTTAAGAACTTAACTAGTACTTATTTAAGAACCTAACTAGAACTTATTTTTTTTGTACTTTACTTGTAATGTACTTGCACTTAACTTAAAAAGTACTTTCTATAACTAACTTAACTTGTACTTATCTAGTTCTTAACTTGTACTTTATTTAGTTCTTAAAAACTATTTCCATAGAAAATGGGTCTACATCAGGAGGTTGCGCTTTTTTTGCAGAAGCTGGTTCTTCTTCTTTTACTGGCTTTGTGGGGGTTTGTAACTTTGCTGCTAAGTATGGCGTTAGACATTTGTATGCTAAAACTCCCCCACCCACATCAACAGCAGCCAATACATAATAATACATCTTATCGTTTGTTTGTGATGGTGTTTTTGTTAATTGGTTGTTGTTGCTGGTGTGATGTTGTATTACTATCTAACAATTTTTGTTTTGTTGATTGGTTTGCTTTTTGCAGTCTGTTCCATTCAGCTAGTTTACGCCCGGCCTCAATACGTCCAGGATTTTAGTTTTAGTAACACTACTCACTTGTGGTACATTCACTTGTGGTGCATTCACTTGCTCCTGCGGAGGGTCCTAGTAGTAGGGTCAGGAGGTTTCACCCCCCTTTTGTGGATCTCGGCGTGGATCTCCCCCGGTGTTGCGCATGCGCGACAGGTGACGGCAGGTGGCGTCGGGGTCACGTGGTTTTGTTTTTGTTTTCTTGTCACGGTGAGTCACGCTCGATAATAAAAAAAAAGTTTTTCTTGTTTGCTGACGTAATGGGGTTAAAAATAGATGGGGGTGTGTCGTGTTACTACGCGCGCGTGCGGATCGATGTGACGCCGTGTTTGTTTTTTTTTTTTTTTAATAAATGTTTTCTCGTTGCCGCGGGGTTATCCACTGACGTAGGCGTGTTAGACAGAGACGGTGGTGATGACAGTGATGATGATGCTGATGATGAGCGTTGTTCCATCAAGGTCCCCGTTGACTGTACCTCGTCCTCGGTGTTGATAGGCAGCCAAGTAGTATATCAAACAGGAGGCCATTAAAGATGAACGACGCTCTCTGATCGATACACCATTTGGGGTTTGCCCTTTATTTCTGAGAGTGATCGAAACAGATCACAGACACAAACGTAGACGACAAAGAAACAGACAGACACACAGACATAAAAACACACACACATAGAGGGTGGTGGCGATGGACCGAGAGAAGAGAGAGAAGAGA
>JAFLJL010009378.1:17595-20095 GCA_018398815.1 Conus ventricosus
GTTTTCCCAGGTTAAAAATATAAAAGTTTTCAAAATAACACCCAAAAAAATTTTTAAAGATTTTTTCCCCCCCGGGGCCCCGGGGGGGCGGCCAAATTATGGTTGAAAAATTCCAGGGGGTACCCCCCGGATTTTTATGTCTAGGGGGTTGCCAAATCAAGTGAAAATTCTCCTAACCTAATGTCGGCCTTACCGGGAAAATTTATAGTCTAAAAACCTCGTACAGTAAATATATGTTGCACCAGTCTCGAAGCGTCCAAACCCACACAGCGTCTGGCAGTGCGGTGGCTGCTGGTTAGGGCCTAGCCGGAGTCAAAAGGCAAAGCGTTGAGCGAACTAAATGCAGTGGCTCTGAGTGTGCCGGCGCCGAAAAGGCTATAATATTTTTTCTATAGACAAACGATTGCTGCCTCTTTAAGAAAAAAAAATCACAGTGAATACACCAGGGAGAAATGCTGCACAGGGGACGTGCAAGATCCACGTCTCCAGTGTTGTGTGTGTGTGTGTGTGTGTGTGTGTGTGGTGTGTGTGTGTGTGTGTGTGTCTGTGTGTGTGTGTTGGTGTGTGTGTGTGGTGGGCGTGCGTCTCCAGTTTGTGTGTGTGTGTGTGTGTGTGTGTGTGTGTGTGTGTGTGTGTTGTTGTGTGTGTGTTGTGTGTGTGTGTGTGTGTGTGTGGTGTGTGTGTGTGTGTGTGTGTGATTTAACGTCTATCCGCTATTCGTGATATTAGACTAAAGAGGTGAAGGTGTACGGAAGTAATTGCGAGCGTGCACATAATGTGTGCATGTGTATATGTATGGTTGCTCGTGCACGCGAATGTGTGGTGTGTGAGTGTGTGTGAGTGGTGTGTGTGTGTGTGTGTGTGTGTGTGTGTGTGTGTGTGTGTGTGTGTGTGTGTGTGTGTGTGTGTGTGGTGTGTGTGTGTTTGCTTCACCCCCCCTCCCCCATCCTCGCCACATTTTATCCACCCACCCCTTCCTTTCTTCTTCCACAAAGTTTATGGAAATATTGTAAGTATTTACCAACAGGGGTGCTTTCTAAGTGTACAAGGAATTCATACGTTAAAGTGGTGACTCAGAAATAGCTTGTACAGTATTTTGCTTCAATACTAGAATGATTCTTTTCATATCAGTGCATGAAACACTATGATTTGGAGTAATTGTGTTTCCACATATGCAAACTACGTTTTTTTTTACATGTTTGTTTTAAATGCATTGATTTTCTACCTGTACATTAACGAGAGTAATTTTCTATTAACGTTAAATTCTCTTTGATTCTTTTAATATCGAACTGTTCTTTACTGACGTGATCTACCATACTATTTTCGAAAACATTCCAGATATGCGACTTAACTAAGTTACACTGTTATATGATAAGGGGAAATCAAACAATTCTGAATCAAAATATTTTTGGCTCCACGTTTAGCTGCATTGTCTACTTTTTCATTATAATGAAAAGAACAATGTGAAGGAATCCGACAAAAAGCTACATGGTTTCCTCTTGCAATTAGTATGTGTATCATACAACTTATCTCTATGACCATTTCTGGTCTTGCGTGCAATGAAAAACTTTTAATGCCCGAAGAGCTGATTTAGAATCAACACAGAACAGAATTTGAAATATTGTTTTTGGAAAGTTTAAAAGTAATTTAAAGCCATGAGTATCGCTGTTAATTCTGCTGTAAACATCGACTTGTTAATTCCGATATTAAATGATTCCCTACTCTTAAGTCTGGTAATAAGAATGCACAACCTGTTTGTTTATCAATGCACGAACTGTCTGTGTATATTTTCAAATATTCTGAATAGTTCTTTTCAACATAACATTTGATATAGCTTGCTAACATATTTATGTTTTCATCTTTTTTATATATTGTATGTTCAATATCAAAAGTTGCTTTATTACGCTCTCATGTGGGTATAGAAGAAACTAACAGTCTAATGGATAGTGCATTGTTGTCAATTGAAACTCCAGAATCAGAAACACTTTTTGATGTGTAAGTTGCCAGTGTTTTTTGACAAGCTATAGATTTTGCTCTTTTAGGAAATCAATACCTGACCTCATTTTTATTTCAGATCTAATGTGCGTTTTATTAGTTGTACTCTTGATAACAAATTAACAACACGCTAACTCTCTGTATTCATCTAAGGGAACATCTGCGCTTCGTAATACGTACAAGAAAATGATGCATGCACCAGAAGACCAAGCGCTAATTTTAATGCCTTTCATTCAATACTCTATAGATTTTGCTCTTTTAGGAAATCAATACCTGACCTCATTTTTATTTCAGATCTAATGTGCGTTTTATTAGTTGTACTCTTGATAACAAATTAACAACACGCTAACTCTCTGTATTCATCTAAGGGAAAATCTGCGCTTCGTAATACGTACAAGAAAATGATGCATGCACCAGAAGACCAAGCGCTAATTTTAATGCCTTTCATTCACTACTTTCAAGCTTTTTCAATTGGTATTTAGAAGCGCTAAAGATTGCTTCTTGG
>JAFLJL010009378.1:25095-43573 GCA_018398815.1 Conus ventricosus
AGCATATTAAAAATGGGGTCCAGGGACATAAAATTAAGGGTTTACAGCACGCTCTTCTACTTCCAGCACTATTAAAATAAATAATTATAAAAAAAGTGCAAAACTCTTCGCATCTGGCCACAGGGCCCCAAGCCAGATCCAGAGGATCACAGATAATGTGGCCAGATGCGAAGAGTTTTGGGAATATGCCTCTAATAGTGGTATTTCTTATACTTGGTTGCCTACTTTCAGTTTGTCTAATTTGGGGCAATTCTCTCATCCCCTTTTCAGTGTCTCTTCCTAGGACACACACACATTGTGGTTTGCGGGCGTTTATAGCCGCGCCAGTGACCCAGACAGCACATTGTGGTTTGCGGGCATTTATAGCCGCGCCAGTGACCCAGACAACACAGCACATTGTGGTTTGCGGGCGTTTATAGCCGCGCCAGTGACCCAGACGAAACTCGAAAATGGGAAGAGTCACTAGACGGCAGAGAAGAGGGCCAAATTTAGACTTTCAAGAACCACGCAAACAAGCACACAACCACTGCAGGCATATTCCCGACTTTACACTTTTTGGATTAATATATATACTGTGTAAACTGAAAGCTTTATAATTTTATGGCGTTTATGCATAATTGGGGGTGTTATTAAAATTGTTTTTTATTCAAGCAGAATAGTTTTAAAGGCTAAACAACAACTGTGCTTTAAAGTACTTTTTAGTAGCTACTTTGTACAATATTCATATTAAAGCTTTAGCAAATTAAACACAAAAACACAACTTTTAAAAATCAATTTTCTCTCACTGATCTATAAATAGATAATTTATTCAGGGGAAGGACAATTACTTTTATGCATAATTAAAGGGAGATAAATCACTTTCATTATCTTTATATTGTTTTGCTTTTTTTGATTGTTAATGATTACTTGTGGTGTTGTGAAAGTAAAATCAATACTAGACAACTGTGCAGGAACGGGAAACCCCAGACTCAAAATAGGCCTCAGCGGGAAAACCCCGGCCCCAAAATAGGCTCAGTCGACAACGATCAATAGGCAAAGCATGTTACGGACTGTGTGTGTCGGGCCTGTCTGTCTGCCGTTGGTTTGTGTATTGAATGCATGATCAGGTGGCGATCGTGTAGGGGGTTTCTGAATTAAATATCGTTAAGCGGCTTGATAATTCTTTTATAAAAAGTACCGGTGTACTAGATACAAGGGAAACACTCTTACTTCCAAGTTACAAAACGTCTACGGAGTTGTTTCACTGAATGTGTGTGAATGAGGGGAGAGAGATGCTGCCGCTTCTTTTTTTTTTAAATTTGGGTTGTTTATATTCGGGGTTTTAAAAAAATGAAGGCGAAGTGCTACAGAACTTATTAATATACTTTAGAGTTGGATTGGGAGAGGGAGGGTAATATAGAAGAGTTAAAGAGCAGGTTTAAAAGAATTAATTATAAATCTTTTTAATGCATAGACATGCGAGAAAGCGTGAGCAAGTGTCAGTAAAATCCCAGATTTTGGCCTCAACGTTGTAAAGTTGTTTGCCATATTAGTTGACAATATGGCCCCTGAAGATGTATCTAACTGTTTTTTACCACCCCTGAAGGAGTAGCTATTCGCCTTTAATGAAGATCAGGTTTTACGATTAGAAAAAAATATTGAATAACAGTTGATTTACAAGAGAAAACTAATTAATTTTTTAATTATAATTTTTTCTGGTTTAAAAATGAAGGTCGAAATAGTTAGCGAGCTTTACTTATATATTTGAGAGGTTGGATTGGGAGAGGGAGGCTGATAGAGAAGAGTTAAGGAGCTGGTTTGAAGAATTATTACAGATCTTTTTGGCGTATTTTATATGCGGAAGGCGTGACACAGATCATCAGTAAAATACTAGATTCTTGGCCCCAACCGATTATAAGTTATTTGCCATTTTAGTTATAATATAGCTTATGAAGATGTTGATCTGACTGTTTCTACTACCCCTGAGGAGTAGCTTTTCGTTTTAATAAAGATCAGGGATTTACGATTAGAAAAGGACTTTTTAATAACAGTTGAATTTACAATTATTTTTTTATTTTATTTTAGATTTTAAAAATGGCTGTCGAACTCAGTGAATCTGATTTAAAGAATTGTAATGAACTATTTGACGAAACAATGAAAGTATTAAACTTTGATTTTAGTAAATTTTGGGTTTTGAGAATGATTTTAACATTATAATAAAAGATCATAGTGAATATTTAACGAAGCAATTAAAGTGATGAAAATTGACTGTAGTGATTCAGAAAAAGCTAAAATATTAGTGGCGTTATTGTAAGGTTAACGTGTCTTGAAGTGTTGCGAGGCTTAGGTGAAGAATAAAAAAGCGCGTTTTACTTACTTTTATATACATTTATTTTTTAATCTACGTAAATATTGTGGCTTTAAAAATGACGACCACAAGTAAATTCGAGGATGGAAAACTTATATTTCGATGGAAGAAATTTTGATTTGAAAAAAAAACAATTAAGGCAATACGTTTAGTGAAGTAGACAGGACATCATTAACCCACAAACGTTCATGAAAGCGTAGCACATGCTATCTCTAAATCCCAGAGTCTCTTCAACGTGAACCCAGTAAAGGTGTTGTTGGCGTTCTGATTGATTATATAACGCCTGATGATACTAACATGCCAGTCTGGGGTTTTAAAAAGGCAGAAAGAAGTAATCAGCTATCATGACTTTAATTCTAAAATGGGCTGACTACATGCTTACACAGTTTAACCATGCAAGTGAGGAGGCAAAGTTAAGGGGTTTGGCTGTCTGAAGGGAAGTCCTTGAAATCAAATTGAGACAAACAAATTCTATCCTATAGTCGGCAATTTTTAATTTCTCTTCCAAAGAGTTAGAGTTAAAACGGGCAGTTTTTAAACATACCCTAATTCTGACAACATGTGTTTTATGTGGTGTGTTTTAGCACATCTACATCCTGTCAAAAATCATGCAAACAGAGTTTCCAATTATGAACAATATAAGCAAGAGCTGAACTTTGATTAAACATTTTCCAGTGAGTATAGAAAGTTTATTTCAGTTTCAAGAGCAAAACCCAAAAACCAATCACTGTGAACGTTTTACAATGGTCTGTAGAAGTGATATAGTGCCTCTAAGGGTTTTCCCCAAGCTCCTACTTTAGGTGACCCATTGACAAACATGTAGACTTGATACTGTTTGCAGATAGTACAAAGAGCCATTTGTATTAATTAGAAAAAATAAGCAGACTTTGGCTTTTACATCAAAGGATAAATCTAAACAAGGGCTTTGTAGAAAGGTGTTTGACCGAATCCCAACTATAGAAGCAGCTGCCAGTCATAGAACTCATTGTAAAAGTTTTGTAGACTGCGAAACCAAACTCCTCACACTAAAGTTAGTTTTAAGAATTTACACCCCAAAATGCAGATGAGCCCATACGTGGTTTATGGTGACTTTGAATCGCTCTTGCCGCAGTACTATGGGCCACAACAGCAAAAACAAAAAACAACCTTATTAATCACCATCGACGTTCTTATCGTTTATTGTCGTTAGGTCAGATGGAGCAAAACAAAAACTGAATTAACAGAGCCACAACGCACTGGTAGATTTTTAGGCGTAAACACTTGCATCAGTTATCCACAACTCAAAACTATATTTCCTGAGCCACAACGCTGGTCATTATTAGAGATAAACAATTCGCATCAGGTTATCAACCAAGCCACTGAACCCATTGATGACTCTGGATCAGGAGCGTTATCTCCGCGGGGTCCTTGGATTACAAGATTATTGTGACGTTGGACCCGTCCTTACTGGAGCTTCAGGGGAGCACACACAATTGCAATCTCAACTTGGACTTGGGCCGAATCGGCAACTGCTTCTTTCTAACTTACGAGCTACGATTCTCATTTATCACGCAAAAATACTGAGTTCAGGGTTATGCTTGCAACAACTTCAGAAAGACCACGACCTTTTACTCTGACTGTTACCTTTTAGCACTGCCCAACATCTGCAGGCACTTTAAACAACACAACCGCTACACAACTTCCCAACACTAAACAATATTTTACCCATAAATGATAATATAAATTCCCTATGACTACTATCTGGATATTTATATGAAGATCACTTCTCCTATAGGTCTTCTTTTCTAAGTTAAGACTATATCTTCTATATGAATACACAAATGCCTGACAGAATTCACTTAGTATACAATGGGCGATTATATAAATATTATTCCGACATTTTTTATCATACGTTTTTGTATTACAAACTATGCATGAAAAAAGATACTTAGACTCTTCGATTACATCTCTGCGCCCGGCCTTTCTTGGGAATTCATTTAATTCTTAAAAACCTACTTAATATCTGATCTGCCACACTTCAGATGTGCAAGTGTTAAATATGGGGGTATTGCAAGCCCACAATCTATTAAACCATAACATATATTAATATTATACCACTATATCTTATATAACTTAAATACTTTAAAAGCAATAAAATGAATTGATACTTTTAAACCTGATTCCTTGAGTAAATTTAAAATGTACAAGGGCGTTAAGTTTAACCTGTTAGTAATGTTTGTTAGAATTAAAACCACCAAATGGCAGGACTAATCTTGATAGCAAATTAGATGAACTATCTTGCTGACCACACAAGATTATCTTGGACCGCAAAGCTTAAGCCATTTATCGAACTCCTAAATTGTTTCCAATTTCCAAAAAACTAGAAAAAGAAATTGTATCAATGATTACACTCCACGTTTTATTAGCACGGATTGGCATATAGCGTGCTAGCAAAAACATTTTAATGAAGAGCGTATAGGAATTAGATTGAATGTATTATGTTAGACCCAACCACTGAGCTAGGAAAGCTTCTTAAAACTTTCTATAACAGGGTTTCCCTAAAACTTATCTGAAAATTAATCAAAGAAAAAATTGATTTATAAAAAGATGGCAGGAGTAGTTTATGATGGTAGGAGGAGCTATTGTTAATGCTTTGGCCTTCTCTGGCAGCAATTATATGTTTAGTAAATGAGGTCTGATGAAGAGAGAGAACGTCATAACAAAGCAATAGAAGATTTAGCTAAGGCAAGAGACGCTTATGAGAAAAGACGAATTGCCCATTAGACTTTATTAATAAAAAGTTAAGGAACAGGGCCATGCAGAGCACACATTTACAGACGTTGATGGCGCAATGAATGAGTATTACTTAGTGACAGGAAAGAAGTTTCTAACAACGCCGCCTCCAGAACTGTCTGACTTTTATGAACCATTCAGAAGAACAGAAAATAGCAGAAATTGGTTTATTGTGGGTGCTATGGGGCAATCTATATTCTTGCACAAACATTTAAAATACAATTAAAATACAGTCCTTCTTATGGACAAGTACAAAATATTATTATTCACCTAAAGGGTATTGGAAAGGAAAGACTGCTATTGAAAAACTAAGTAAAGCCGCTAGAGTGTCTGAATCAGATGCAAAAGACGGCTTTCAAAACAGGCAATTTGGCAAATATATTTGCCTGCCCCCAAAAGAGTAATAAGGCCTAGATTTGTTAACTCAGTTCCAAATGACACCCACCAGATGGACTTGCTGTATCTTCCACATGACAAAATAAGAAGAAAAAGTTTAAGTATGCTCTGACAGTTTGTGACATGGCTTCAAGATACAAAGACGCTAAACCTTTAACAGATAAAAGCTCAACTGCTGTGGCTGTGGCTTTCAACAAATATCATGCGAGGCCCATTAAAGTATCCTAGGATGATTCAAGTTGATGATGGGAAAAGAGTTTAAAGGTTCTGTAAACCAGCTGTTTTTAAAGCGGCATGTTACAGTTAGGAGAGGTCCCAGGCAACCATCGATCGCAAGCCCTAGTAGAAACTTTAATAAGAATCTAGCTGAACGTCTGTTTACCTATCATATCACAGAGAAATTATGGATAGAGAACGCAAACACGAATGGGTTAGGAGATTGCCAGCAGTCTTACGTGCCATGAACAATGAAGAATTTAAAGCAACAGGTCTTAAACCAGTAAACGCAATCAAATTAAAAAAAATTAGCATTACTGAAGATGTACAGGGGACTCAAAACTCTTGCCGTTTGGACTAAAAGTAAGATACTTGTATGCTCCTGGAGAGGCAGAAGGTGATGTTAGAATTAGAGCCACAGATCCCACATGGAGCATAGACGTTTATGAAGTTGAAAGAATCATGAAAACAACCCCTCCCGTATATTATTTAAGAGAAACTCTATCGTCTAAAAAACCCGCCCCTAAAAGATCGTTTGTTCGTGAAGAGCTGCAAGTTGTCCCGCCAAACACAGTGGGCTAACAAACAAAAAAAAATAGTGTTTATTTTTGTTAAACTTATTTTTTTGTCTATTTTGGGTTTAACCGATCATGTGTTTGTTTTTCAATGTTCTGTTTAATCGCATCAGTGTTTACCTGTCGTGAAGTAAAGTCTTTCTCCACTCCTTTTGAAGTTCAATTTTCTGGCGCCTGTAATCCTCACCGTCAGCCATAAGCTTCTGAAATTCTTCGTCCGTAATGTTTTCATCCTGTAATGATTTGCTTATTCTTAATCTTAATGAACAAAGTTTTGCTGATGCTAGGGCTACAATAGCAGTGTGCTTTTGTAATTTAGGAGTTAATTTTTTTTAAACAGCACTTACAATCATAGAAATGGCGCCTAAACCTAAACCAAGGCCCCCTAATGCTAAAGAGGCTGGCGCCCCAGCCCCAGTAGCTAAAACAGCAACACTAGAACCAGCACTTACGCTAGCTACAGCTGATGAGCCATGTAATTACATAAGAAAGAGTATTTAAAGCTTTAGCATATTTCATTCTAGTAACTCCATACTTATTCAAGTCGCTTTCTATTTCCTTTTGAAGTTCAGTTATTTGCTTTAACCTAAACTGTTGAACCTCCATTTTTAAATAAGATTATTTTTAAATTAATCTTTTTATTAACCCTTCTGGCAGCACTTCATTAACAGAGTAAAACGCAATAAAATTAACATACTTAATGAAAATAAAGTCGAGGTACTGTTAGTTTGTCTTTGTCAACCATTATAGTAACCTTGTCAGATGATTTAAGGATGTTTATTTCGTCTCCGTTTTTAATAATTGCAATACCGATCTTAAGAGGAGCATCCAAGTTTTCAGCCTTTTTTTTGTATACCTCTAATTAACGTATGTTCTGGCAAACTAGTATCGCCCTCCCTCAGAGTAACAAATAAGCGAAAAAGCATCGTCATTTGCCTAGGTAGTGCCGGTAGCGTTGGAGTAAATTCTAAGCCGACAGTGTCACTCCCCACTTCAGCTAAGGACTTCTTTCTCTGTAGCATATATTCAGAACCCTGCAAAGCTATTTCAATATGTTTTTTCTGTTGCATTCTGGAACCAGGCTAACAAGAATGGGTCCGCATTTAAGGCTTTTCTAAAATTGTTTTTCTTATCATAGTATAAATTAGGGCTTCGTAGTTCAAACTTTAAATTCCAAGCAATTTCAGGAAGCAACGCCCAAGCATTCTCTTTTATGAAGTTTGTATTCATGTTTGCCAAAATCGTTGCCCTTAAATTTCTTATCTCTTCTGGGGTAGGATATTGCTGTCGTTTTTTGTCTTCAATTCTGTTCGTTTGTAAACCCCATCATCTGTGTACTCAAATCCATAAACATTTCCTGGTTATCCTATTAGATCAAACTCAGTTGTGTCTGCTAGGTCTTTTAGCTCTACTGCAGTGCATTTAGGAGCTACCTCCGCTTTTAATTCTGGCCCTCGAGACATTCTTTTTATAATATAAAATTATAATAAACAAATTGTTATAAACAGTAAATATTAAACAAATATAATATACAAACGTATTCAACGGGGGGCGTCCAAAGCATAGCTTAGCGTTTTTAGATTTTTCAAAACTGCTCTTTTTTTTTTTTAGCTCATTTTTGGCCCCTTTTATAAAATTTTTTTACTAAACTTCTTAAAAAACTTTTTTGTCCTTAGTGAAAAATTAAACAACAATTTTAACGCGTTCGAAAGTTTTTTTAAGAAGCATTATTTTTAAAGAGTTAAGAGCCCCCAAAGAACCAAAAGGGTGGCGGCCAAAAGGCTAGCTTTGACAGAGCTTTTTTTTTTTTTAACAATGTCTCGTTCGGGTAAAACCAGTCTCAATAATAAACAGTGTTTCAGTTCCCTAAAATTTGTCTTGAAATGTTTTTAAACGTCGCTCAGTTTGTCACAAAGGAAAAACAAAAAATTATTTTTTTCGTTGTCCAAAAAAATTCCTTTTTTGAAAAAACTTTTTTGGGGTTTAAATGGTTGTGCAGAATTAACAATGTGTTCGTAATAAAACCCTTTGTATATTTTTTTGAAAACAAATCAAGTCAAAGGGACTTTTTTTCCCACCCCCCGTAACCCCGCAGTAAAAAAAAACAGTGCGGATTTTTGGAATAAACTTCAAGCAATCCATCGTTTTTATTTAGAATATTTCTTCGCTTTTTAAATGAGCTCCCGTTTTTTTAAACCTGTTTTCTCAATTTTTAACCTGGCATCAAAAACCATAAAAATGCATTTGTTTTGGGGCTTTTGGGGTTTTTCCTCTGCTTTCTTGGAATATTTATTTTTATCCATTTGCCCTACCCTTTTTCCCCATTCCCAAAAACTTTGTTGTCGAATGTAGATCTAAAGCCCAACCCCCAGCCATATTTATTTTTTTTAAGTGTTTGGGAGTTTACATCATAAAGGCAAAGTTTTTTACATACACGATCAACTGCGGGAAATCTCTTTGCCTACCCCCAAAGCGAACAACTTTTTTTTCATCAAAGTTTTTGGTGGGGGTAAAAGTCCGCCCCCTGAAAAACAGCCGATCAGATTGCCATTTTTTTAAACAGTAAACCCTTCTCAATTTTTGGATTAAAAACCCCGCTTCTGATTCTCTCTAAAAAAAGGAGTTGTTTTTTCAGTAAATAATAAAAAAATTCCCTTTTTAAAAGATTTCGACCCCTGATTTAGTTTGTATGTTCCAGAGAGTGTCTCGCTTTTTTTCTTTTTTTCTGTAATGGAGTGTATAACTTTTTCATAATAAAAAACCCCGTTTTATTTTTTTCCCTGGGTTAATTGTTCTTGCCAGTCGGGGTTAGTAACAACTTTCAAACTCGGAGAGTTTGTCACAAAAACCGAGTTTTTAGTTTAAAGGGTTTTTCAGACGAAAACAGGGGCTGCAGGAAATTAAAATGTCAGAACATAAATAGTTTTTCTTTTAGTGCGCCTTGGTAATATGGCATATCCCGGTTTTTTAAACAGTTCAAAATCTAGAGGGTTGCGGAATCTGTTCCCAAAATTTGCTTCTGTACTGCCTCATTTTTAAACAGCTTTCTTTGATCCCCCCGTTTTAAAAAGCCTGTGCTTGGGGACCGTTTTGGGGCCTTTGTTTTCCCCTGTAGGACTTTTCTTTTTTTCTTTTTTTAGGTAGCCATAGATCAAATTTAGGGGGTTTTAAAAATTTTCTGCCTCGTTTTTTTTAAAAAGACTTCTGTACCCCCCGTTTGTTTTACTATATAAATTTAACGATACCCCTCCCAAAATTGCAACAACAGTAGCTTTTGGGTCTCCCCGTTTGTAAAAATCTTTTTAAAATGATGTTTAGCAGTGCCTGGCATTATAAAAATGTCGCCCCAAAGATGGGGGGAACATAACTTTTAAAATCTTGCCCCGGGCTGAATGTTGAGGGGAGTATTTACACTAATTGGGCTGCCTTATACCTTTTACGCCAGGGGGTTCCTTCTCTTTTCTGAATGGTTTCGGGTCACCCCCGTTGAGTTCTTTTTTTATAAAAAAAAAAAGAATATAAAAAAAAAAATTTGGTTTGAAGTTTTGCCCCGTTTGTTTCCAATTAAAGAGAAAAAGGAGAAAAAAGAATGGGCCCTTTCCCTTGCAAGAAGGGGGGGCTTGAAGGACCCGGGCGCGGGCCCCCAGGGAGTTGGGTTAAGCCAATACGATTGCTAGTAGCCTTTGATTTCCATTTTGGGCCAATTATGGGGCGAGAGAAACCAGGAGCATTAGGGGTTTTGGGATTTTTCAACAGATAAAAATATTTAATTTGTATGTAAGAAAATGGTAAAGGAAAGAGTGTCCCGGGTTACTTCAAAACCAGACCCAACTCAGTTTTTTTTAAACAGGGCCACAATTCTTAGAGATCTCCCGTTGTTGCCCCAAAAGGGAAAAATTTAAAATTTTTTTGGGGGGCGATTTAAGGCCTGAGGTGTTGTCTTTTACGAAAATTTGGGGCAAGAGTTGCCAAAAAAATCTGAAATACAAAACATACCTCTTCCGAATTAAATCGAAAAGCAGATGAACTAAAAAGCAGAAAATTTAAACGGTTTTTTGAGGAAAAAGCAGTTAAAAAAAATTTTAAGTCCCATTGCCTAGGGGTGAAATACTGGGGCTTTAATGAGGCTCTACGGACCCAAAAGGGGGAACTAACAAAAAAATTTAGCAAAAACTTGGGGGAGGGTGGTATAGAGATGAGAAGAAAAAAAATTTTAAAATCGCTGATGCAGATGTAACAATTTAGGGCAAGGGAAAAAAAGGCTAGAATACAGCCGAAAATTTTCAGGATTTTTAAAGCTACAAAGGGGGGCCAGGTTAGAAGTGATGTCTACTTTTCAGAGCGCGCTAGCATTTACAAACAAGCAGAATAAGGAAACTATAAAAAAAGAAAAACTTTTGGGAAAAACCTACGCTAGCTGAAAGGGAAAAAGGACTCCGGGTTTAGGGAAAAGGGGATTTCAAATTTTAGTAATTAATGCTGTTGGGTTTGTAAACTTACACTCGTTTTTTCCTTTTAAACCCGGGAGTGCCCCCAACGGGGGGGCCCGTAGGCCCCCTCTACACCTCAGGGTGGTAAAAGGGGGATTTGAAAACAATTGCATCATTAGCAAACTTATTAAAAAAAGGGGGTTTGCCGCCAAAGCGCTTTATGCTCTGCTGGCATAAAAAGGGAGTGTTGTTGTTGGGTTTTGTCTACCCATAGGCAAAGTTGCTGGTTTTGGCCCACCCCTTTTGTTTGGGCGTTATGGAGTGCTAGTGCTGGATTAATTTTTTGTGAAATAAAAATTTGGCTAATCCAGTTTAAAAATTAAAAACACAAACGGGCTTTTCTTTTCGCTAGTTTGATGTCAGTGTGGGTACATTAAAAGGCGGAAATGCTTTTGGGCTGCTTTCTGGCGGGGGGGCGCTTAAAAAACTAGATCCTTTCTTCAGGGCTAGGTACTTTTTTAAAAAAGGATGGGGCGGGTTTTTGGTTTTAAAACCCTTTATTGTTTCCCCAAATTTTTTCATCTCCCGTATGAGGATTTCATTGTTAAATTTTTAATGCCAATCTGTAGTTAAGGGTTTTGAGGGCAGCATGTATAATCCATGACCCACAAAAAAAAGTCAACCTTTGACCTAGCATGTGCAAGAACGTCTTGATACCCTTTTTATGTGGCAGGCAAAAAAACAGCAGAGTTAATTGCATTTTTCTAAAATTTGGGTAAAAAATTTTTTTTTCTAGCATTTAAAGCCCGTAGATGGTCTAGTATGCTTTTACTTGGTCTTTTGCTTTTTGTCCTAATAAAACCCAAAAAAAGGTTTTTTTCCCTATGGTGGGCATTAAATCTTTGCAAATCTGGCATTGTTAGGCCCCACTTTCATCTAAGATAAATGTTGCCCCCGCATTGGGTGTTTTTGTTCTATGGATCCCAAACGAAATTGTGGTTTGGTTGGGAAAAAAGGGGTGGCCAGGCCGAGGCATAATTTTTTCTCTTTTTTCACCCCACAATACAAGTGCCAAACCCCTGATTGCGGTCTAACTTTTGTCTAAAAATCGTTGAAGGATTAATGTTTTAAATTTGTTGCGATTCTTTTATATCATTTTGTCCATTGGACTTTTAAAGGGGTTAAAAACATTGTCGTTTTTGGGGGGGACTACTTGTAGTTCAGTTGTATCGTTGTCTGGTAATAAAAATGAAAGTTTTTAAAAAGGGCCTTACCCAAAAGATTAGGATGGTTTAAATGGGTTTTCATAAGAACACCGCAGCCAGTATTTTGGGAGTTAAAGGCAAAAATTTTTCTGTTCTGGTTTAAAAAAGTCTTTGGGCGAGAAGGCCATGTGATGGCACTCTAAACATTTTTTTTATTGGCGGATTTAAAAATTTAGTTAGCGGGTTTACAAAATCTAAAATTGGAAAAATTATTTTTCATCTGCTTTCAATGGTTAGATTGCTGAAGTTAACGATTTAGGGTTATAAAAAAGCTCCCCACTTGTAAAATGGCACTTTCGTTATATTTTTAAAAAGGTCCATTTTTTAAAAATTTAATTTTTTTAAAAAGTTATAAAAAAAATTTTACATCTTTCACCCAAAGGAAAAAGGGTTTTGTTCTTAACGTACCCCAATTGGGCAATGGGTGGGGGGTTTTAGGGTTTGCCCCTTAAAAAAAATTTGGGTTTAAAGTTTTGTGGGTTAAAAATATCTGAAGGGGTTCCCAAAAAAATTGGATTTTTGTTTAAAGGGCAAAAAAGGCAATCAAGTTTGGCCATTTTAAAACTTTCCCGATGGGTTTTTACAATCTTGTTCTTTAAAAGAAATACTTACGAATTTTTGGGTATTTTTTAAAAAATTAACGAGGCAAACCCTTTGAATTCCCCATACTTTTCCCCCCGAAGAAAAAAAGAGGTTACTTTCCCCAGCGGGGGGGGGTGGCTAAAAATCGGGGGTTTCACAGTAATGAAAAAGTTATAGATTTAGTTCCCCAAAAGAAACCTCTGGGAAATTTAAAAATTTAAAAAACCATCTGAATTTTTTTTGAACCCCCTGTTTTTATGTCCATTTACAACAGTTTAAAAACAAATACTAAAAAATTATTTAAGGTATCCTTTTTACGGTTTTACAAGTACTGCCAGCAACTAAGGCGGGGTTTTGCGATTATCAGTTATATAGGGTTGGTGGAGACAGTGAATTTAAAGAATTAATTGAGGGGGTCTTTAAATTCATTGGATGTAAAAATAGCTAATCAAGAGGGAAAGCCAGTTGATTGTTCTGATTATTAATGGTGCTGGAGTAGAAGAACATATTAGAAAAGTAGGGAGGTCTCAGTCCCGCGGGCGTTAATAGTGCTGGAAGTAGTATAGCTAATTAAACCATTAGATTTTATATCCCTGGAGAGAATGTAAGTATGTTTGTTCACGATCACCTATCTTATCTGCACGTAAGGCCCCATTTTTAATATGCAAATTTTACGTCAATTTTAGAGGTTTTGACGTTTTAAATTTTGTTTAGAAACAGGTGTTAATTTTGGCCAAACTGGCATGTGATTGACGTGATTTGTATGTGGAAAAGGGGGTTTTCGTGCAAAATAAGATGGGTGGTTTTGAACCCGTATATTTACATTCTCTGATGATTTGTCAGAAGAGTGATCGATGATGGATCGAACGAATGATCAACGATGTGTTTGTGATTGAGGTAACGTTTCATATGCCTGACAGGTAAGTACCAGACGCTGACTGATTATGAATAAGGTGACTGATGGATGATTTGTCAGAGAGTGACTGATGACATTTCAGACAAGTAAATAATGTTTGTTAGAGGACTGAATGATGATGTGTCACACAGGTAAATGATGACACATCACACTGATAGTTAACCATGTGTCAGATAGCTTAATGACGTATTACAGATAATTGATGACAGGTCAGATGAATGATTGATGGACATGTGACATTAGTGTATCGAACTGTAGTCTGACGATGTGTCAGATGACTAGTTGTATGGGAAATACACCAATCGACGCGTGGAAATGCCGATTATTGGTTGGTATGTTTAAACGTAGTGATATATATTCATATCATCCTAATCAAATTATCTCGTTCCTAACTGCTGTTCTATGTAGTGTTATAAACAGTGGGCAGTTTTCCCCTCACATGATCAGGTTGCTGGGACGGAAGAGGAAGATAAGGTATCACATTGCGCAGGTGCGCGCTTGCGCACACGCGCGTGCTGGCGCGCGCACGCGCAATGTGATACCTTATCTTCCTCTTCCGTCCCAGCAACCTGATCATGTGTTCGTTTTTTTGATCCAGGTTTCGTTTCTGCTGTGCAGTAATGTTTTCTTGGTGTGGAGAATGATTTCCATTTCTGACCCTGTTATGTCTGTGTGGTTTTTGACAAACTTTCAGTGCTTTGTTGAGTAGTCCTCATCTATAGATGGGTAAAAGTCTACTATGTCAAATGTGATGAATACTGTATTACCTTTGTTTATTGAGTTTTTTGAACCATTGGATAACTTCGTATGTGTTCTTCCAGAGGTTGTATTCAGAGTTTGATTTTATGGATCAAGAAAACGAACAGAAATTCAACATTTGACGTAACCATGGGTTCATATGATGGTGCAGAAAACATGCGAACTGGTTGGACTATTCATGCTATCCAACATCAAGAAAAAACTCGGAAAGCAAGTCGGGGCTATACAGAGATGACGGCCTTGCTGCACTAAACAATAACACAAGAACCATTGAAAATGGGAAAAAAGAAACTATGCAAAATCTTCCAAAACCATAACTTAAAAACACCATTGAAGCAAACAAAAAGGTAGTGAAACTACTTAGACATAACACTGGATCTCAATAATCAATATATAAACCATACAAGAAACCCAACGACACACCTCTCTATGTACACATCAAAAGTAACCATCCACCATCTGTATTAAAGACCATACCCCACGGCATAAACAAGAGATATCAAACCTGTCATGCAGTGAGAAAGTGTTCAACAATGCAGCAGTAGAATACCAGGAGGCACTACAAAGAAGTGGATACAATTACAAACTACAATACAACCCAGATAAAAACACAAATAAAAGCAAGAAAAACAGAAAAAGAAAATGATATGGTACAACCCCCCATACGATGGGAAACTCAAAACAAACATAGGGAAAGAATTTTCAAAAACTTCACAACTTCATTTCCAAAAGAACACAAAACTGTCCAAAATATTCAACAAAAACACTGTGAAACTATTGTACTCATGTATGCCCAACCTCAAAAACTAATTGACGCATCCAACAAAATGAAAATCAAACACAGCAAAGAAGGGTGAGGAAAGGAAACCTGCAATTGCACCAAAAAGAGCAGTGTCCACTAAGCAATAAATGTCTTCACAACAAAAATTGTATTACCAGGCTACTGTGACATCAGAAAAAGAAAAAGAAAAAATACATAGGGATCAGTGAAAACACTTCAAAACCAGATATGCAAACCGCAAACAGTCATTCAACAAAGAAAAATACAAAAACCAAACTGAATTGAGCAAATACATTTGGAAACTTAAAGACGCAACAATAAAACTACAACATATCCTGGAAAATCTTAAAAAAGGGCATCACCATACAGCAATATTTCAAAAAGGTGCAACCTATGCCTAACTGAAAAATGGCTAATACTGTGGGAACCTCACTTAGCAAAACTCTTAATACTAAAACAGAAATAGTAATAACTGCAGGAACAAATGGAAATCGTTGTTAGTGAACACACCCCGTACAGTAACCTGAAAAAACCCAAAAACACGTGGGAGCCAACACGCACGTGAAAAACAGCTGCAACCCGGGGCCCACACGCTGTATAACACGGCGGTGGGCAACCAAACTCCATCCTGACGATAGCCAAGGCTTTTAAACAAATTTGTAGATTTTTAATACCTCTTTTAATACTTGTCTTATCTAATGTTGCTCCCCAAGGGTAGAGCACTTATAAAATTACCCTAGGCTTTTTAACCACACTGCAGGTATGAATGCGTATCTCCCCTATTTCTTCAATCTAAGACATAAGAGCAAGCTTTGTTTATAATTCAATATTTTTTGCAGTCATTGCAACACCAAGCTGCTCTGTAAGTTGCTGGAACGGTGCTCGGTACTTATCCTTGGAATTTTTTAGTTTGTTGTATTTTAGTCCCTTGCGGATTCATTCCAAGAACGTGCCCTCAGCACTTGTGTTTTAGGAGGATATCTTTTATATTTTTCTACTTTAGAGAATGTAAATATGTTCGTTCAAGACCACCCATCTTATTTTGCACGAAAACCCCCTTTTTCACATACAAATCACGCCCATCACATATTAATTTTGGCTAAAATTAACACCTGTTTCACACTAAGATTAACTAAGAGAAGGCGCTGGCAATTGTTCCTGACTGTGTACTGCTGGCTTGTATATTGATCTCTGAAAGTAGCAAGTTGCACTCAATGACACTATTAGCAGACCGCACCACCCTGCCTCCTCCACCGCCCGCCGGCTTGTGTATTGATCTCTGAAAGCACCGCCATCCTGTTATCCTCCCCTCTCCCCCTCCCTCCCCCCTCCCCCCTCCCTCCCCCCTTCCTCCCCAATTGTCGCATTGCGACAAATTATTCATCGCGCGATGAGTATTAACCAATCGCCAGAGGCATAACATCATTTGGGCTGTCTGCCTGCTAGCCAGACGGCAATTTCTGATACTCTTGTCATTTGAGATTCGAGGATCGCGCTGTTCAGATGTAAGCTGGTGTGGTTAGTGTTTCTTTAGAATCAGAGAGAGAACTTGTGTTTGTTTAAAACATGGCAAGTCAGGGAAGTGATGTTCAATGCCTTCTGCCAGTGCTGGAAGTAACGCTACTATCACTGAAGAAATGTGTGAACTGTTGTTATCTTCGCAAGGAAAAACTTTCTGATCAACAGACCGATCTTGTGGAAAAATACATTGTTTATCATGAGGCCATGGCAAAGTTTTTGACAAAGAAATTGAGTGGCGAGCCTTGTTCTCCTCCCTCAAAGCCAAAAAAGGGAAACATTTCGTTTTTGTTTCCTCAACAAAAAACGGAACTCTCAGTTGAAGATCTTGACAAATATTTGAAAACACAGCTTTGTGAGCTACCTTCCGAACCATTTGATGAAACCAAAACCTTTGAAACTGTTCAAGAAATGACCCCCATCTTACACCGAGCTTGTTACTCAGTGAAAGATAGTGAAAAGAAATCTCTTTCTCAGGCTCTTTTTTAGGGCACTGGCTTCAGAAAGCAAAGACAATTTTGAAACAGTCAAAAACAAAAAACTGGGAGTCCTATCTGAAAGAAGATTTGCTGGTTGAGCCAACTCGTGCAAGAAGAACTAATTGAATTGTCATTTTATTTTTATTCTTATTCAAAATTTTACAAACTCGCTATTTCTTTCAATGAGTTATACAACAAACGAAAACTCATTCTGAAATACAAAGCAATCCAACCACAACTTTAAAGCATTCTGGCAAGATAAACACGACGTGCTTGAACCTGCGTGGCAGGAGTAATTTAGTCACTTCCATACTCTCCAGCTAGAAAGCGCCCACACAAAACTGGGTCATTTAGGCAGCTTCGCCTGATTGACCTACAAAGCCCGCCTCTACCCCACCTGCTGGAGCTATGCTAAGACTCTCAGTGAAAGCTACAAACGCATGATCATACAAAGGCTGTCTCAGACGGCCAGCCGATAGACCTTTGACCTAGCTAGAAAGCACAACAAAACTGGGTCATTCAGGCAGCTTCGCCTGATTGACCTACAAAGCCCACCTACCCCACCTGCTGGAGCTTGCTAAGACTCTCAGTGAAAGCTACAAACGCATGACTAATACAAAGGCTGTCTCAGACGGCTGCCGATAGACCTTTGAAGAAATCCTGTGATTATTGATTCAGGACTCTGATAAGTGCTTTGGCAGCCGTATGATTTTACGTCGTTCAAGTGTGAAAAAAAAAACCCTTTCACATTCCCCTGCAAACATTTCCCCATCTATTGTGTGTGTTGTGTGTGTTTGTTTGTTTGTTGTTTGTTTGTTTGTTTGTATTTGTTTGTTGTTTGTTGTATTTGTTTGTTGTTTGTTGTTATGTGTGTGAGAGAGAGCTTTTGGCCTACAAGCAATGCAGTAATCCAGGTTAAAAAGACCTGCTATTGATTGACATAGTTAATTAAACCGCACACGTCCCACCCCCTTGCCCACGCACGCACATATATAAAAAATCTAATGACTTACAGCACGCTCTTCTACTTCCAGCACCATCAATAAATCAGAACAAACAACTGGTTTTTCCGTCTTGATTAGTTATTTTAACATCTAATGAATTTATAGGCCCATTAATTAATTCTTTAAATTCACTGTTTTTTCCAACTGAGATTAATCGATAATCGCAAAACCCCGCCCTAGTTGATGGCAAAACCTTTAGAACTGTAGACGGGTAGCCATCAAACAAATTAGTATCTGTTCTTAACTGTTGTAAATGAACATACAACATTGGGTTCACGAGAAAATCAGAAGGTTTATTACCTTCAAATTTATAAACATCTTCTCTTGTACTAAATCTATAAGCTCTGTCACTGCTGTGAAAGCCTAAGATTTGAGCTAGTCTCTAGGGAAAGTATACTCTCTTCTTTCTTCTAGTGGAAAAATTTAGTAATTATTTTC
>JAFLJL010009380.1:0-25357 GCA_018398815.1 Conus ventricosus
AACCCCCTCTGGCTGCAATTACCTGCATTCGGGCCTGATTGTCTGCTGTGGGATGGCCCCCCACTCGGCCTGCAATGCCGGAACAGTTCATTTGGAGTCGCTGGGGCGTTGGCCCTCACTCTCAGGCGTCTGTCCAAAACGTCCCAAACGTGCTCAATAGGATTCAAATCCGGGGAAAGAGAGGGCCAGGCCAGGGTGTTGATGTTGTTGGCGGTAAAGAAGGCTGTGGTCAGGCGTGCTGTGTGGGGCCTGGCGTTGTCCTGCTGGAACACGGCCCTGGGAGTGGCCATTAGAGGCAGGACGTGTGGCTGAACAATGACCTGGACGTACTGCTGGGCTGTCAGGTGACCTTCCACGCGCACCAGCTGGCTCCTGCCTGTGTTGCTGATAGCCCCCCATACCATGACATTGCCGCCACCATGCGGAGGTGCCTCGTCGACGCAGTTCTGCTGGTTGCGTTCATTAACCCGGCGGTAAACCCTTCGCCTCCTGTCATGGCGCTGCAGCAGAAACTGTGACTCATCCGAGAACCAGACGTGTCGCCAATGGTTCCTCAGTGTCCAGTGTCTGTGTTGCGTAGCCCATTGCAGTCTGGTCTGTCGATGGCGCCCCGTCATTACGTTGCCACGTAGGGGCCTGTAAGCCCTCAGCCCAGCAGCATGCAGCCTGTTCCGGACAGTCTGGTCGGAGATGCGACGGACACCAGCGCATGCCTGGACAGTGGACGAGGCCGACAGGAAGCGATTGCGGAGATGTCTTAGCCGTATAAAGCGGTCCTGGGCTGGCGTTGTGATATGAGGTCGGCCTGACCTCGGGGCATCAGCTGATGACCCTGTCCTCTGGAAGCGAGTCCAAAGTCGGCATATGGTACTGGGGGAGACATTCAAAGCATGGGCCACATCAGTTGCACTCTGACCAACTTGCAAACGACCCAGGGCGTTTTCTCTCTCTGCTGGGCTCAACGTGGCATGCTGTGTTTTGGTACGGTGTGCCTGCCGGTTGCCAAAATGACCCGGCTTTTATACTGCACTATTACCATGGTGTGTGTGTGTTCACCACTGAGTTGGGCATGCTTTGCAGGCGAAACAACAGAAGCACAACCCAATGTTTGCACTGTCGCACCTGGCCCACAACACGCACGTGCACATAGTGACAACCGGAATCAATGTTATCCTAGCACGTCGACGTTCAAGACATACATCAGGGCCGGGTTTTTTGGCGTGTTCTCAACTGTATGGTCCACCCCAGGTGGCAAAATTTCATTTTGCGTTTCTTTTTTTGAACAGTATATGTATGTATGTATGTATGTATGTATGTATGTATGTATGTATGTATGTAGTATGTATGTATGTATGTATGTATGTATGTATGTATGTATGTATGTATGTATGTACGTACGCATGTATGTATGTATGTATGTATGTATTTATGTATGTATGTATGTATGTATGTATGTATGTATGTATGTATGTATGTATGTATGTATGTATGTAGGTATGTATGTAGGTAGTAGGTATGTATGTATGTAGGTATGTATGCATGCATGTATGTATGTATGCATGCATGCATGTATGCATGTATGTATGTATGTATGTATGCATGTATGTATGTATGTATGTATGTATGTATGTATGTATGTATTGTATGTATGTATGTATGTATGTATGTATGTATGTGTGCAAATGTGCATGTACGTATGTATGTATGTATGTATGTATGTATGTATGTATATATATATATATATATATATATATGAGCCTATACCTGGGGGTGCTGTTGGATTCTTTTTTTTAACCCTTGGTGGTGAGAACACCACAGAATTATGAACTGTGGTGTGTCTCTATTTGACACCAGAGCGCAGACACAATCAGCTGTGTCTCCCTGATGAGTCAGATCCAGCAGACGAAAGGCCTAGGAGCAGGCAATACAAACAGATCTGCCTCCAGAAGGGATCACGATGATTCCCTCAGGCAGCTAGTGAAGGGTTTTCATATTTATAATATATTTCCCCATTTTCTTCATCTTTATTTGTTTGTTGTTTGTTTTTTTTTTTCTCTAAAATACCAAATCTTTGCAAAGTCATTATTATAATGACGGAAGAATTGTTAGCCTGCACTTGTTTTCTCCCACTACTTAATTGTTCAGCATCATATTGGTTGGTCAATCAGTGGGAGATAGCATCTCTTAGGAGATCCAAGTATAGGTTGTCTTGCACAATTCTTAGCCAGTGACATTGCTTCAGTTATAGAACAGCAGAGCTGACCACTCAAACTGTTCCATATCTTTTGATCTCCCTTGTATCCTTGAATGGATCCTCAGGCATAGGCTCAAAGATTGTCCTCTACATTTTATACTGTTTGTATAATGCTTTTAGTTTTTTAGCAACTTTTTCCCTCTCCACACTTCCGTTTTATTCCATTTTACTATCCTTCACTGGCTGCTTTGGGGGTGCTGTTGGGTTCTTTTTTGAACCCTTGGTGGTGAGAACACCACAGAATTATGAACTGTGGTGTGTCTCTATTTGACACCAGGAGCGCAGACACAATCAGCCGTGTCTCCCTGATGAGACCGATCCAGCGCACGAAAGGCCTAGGAGCAAGCAATACAAACTATCTGCCTCCAGAAGGGATCACGATGGTTCCCCAGGCAGCTAGTGAAGGTTTTTTCATATTTATAATATATTTCCCCCATTTTCTTCATCTTCATTTGTTTTTGTTTTTGTTTTCTCTAAAATTTCAAATCTTTGCAAAGTCATTATTATAATGACGGAAGAATTGTTAGCCTGCACTTGTTTTCTCCCACTACTTAATTGTTCAGCATCATATATATATAATATATATATATATAATATATATATATATATATATTTTATATATATATTATATATATATATATATATATATATATATATATATATATATATATATATATATATATATAATATATATATTAGTGTGGTTTAAAATACCCAAAATGATTTTGATAGTGCTCGACCCCTTGGGGAGCAACATTTGTTAAAATAAGTTTTTAAAAAATAGAATCCACAAATTTGTTTCGAGCGCGTTGCGCTGTCATCAAGGATGGTTTTTGGTTTGCCCACCGCCGATGTTATATAGCGTGTGGGCTCCCGTTTGCGGTTGTTTGCACGTGCGGGGTGGCTGCACGTGTTTTTGGGGGAGAGAATGTAAATATCTTCGTTCAAGACCACCTATCTTATTTTGCACGAAAACCCCCCTTTTCACATCTAAATCACGTCCATCACATGTTTAGTTTGGCCAAATTTAACACCTGTTTTCCAAAAAAATTAACATGCCAAAACTGCAAAATATTGACGTAATTAGTACATTAAAACGGGGGCTTACGTGCTAGATAAGATTTGGTGATCGTGAACATAGATATTTACATTCTCTCTAGTGACATAAAAATTAAGGTTTACAGTACGCTCTTCTACTTCCAACACTATTAACGTCGCGGGACTGAGTCCTTACTACTTTTCTAGTTAGGCTTAGGGCAACTTGGGGTGATTTGGGGTGACTTGGGGTGATTTTGGGTGATTTGGGGTGACTTGGGGCGAAAGGTGTCAAGCGCGCTAAAGTGGGTGGAGGTGTCAGGGAATGTCAAGTGGTCCTACCAGTTCCACTTGACATCTGCTCTGCCAGCCAGTTGCTTTGTGACTGAACAGGATGTGCTCGCGTGCTGAGCATGATTATTCCCGGGCGGGCCTTCAAACAACTACCATTAAGGGGTTGAAGAACAGACAAAGGGGGGCTCTCCTGTTAGCGGGGAACTGTTACACACACCCGCGTGGGGGCAACGGGTGAAAGGGGCCTGCCTTCACTGCTGACCAACTCTTCAAAAAAATTGCTGTTGTGGGGTGTGCGCGTGTTAAATTAAATATGAGGCCTACTTGTAAGGCTCAAGTACTAAACTTCGCAAGAACGGGAGGTATAACATTAGTGACGGGGAACAAAGAAGATCAGAAAAGTTACAAATATGCACTGAAAAAAAATAAATTAAATTCAAAACCCAAATTGACTACCTTCTGCTTGTGCTCAGACTAAAAAAATTTTTCAACGCATTTTAACACACGGGGAAGAGCAGCAAAAAATTTAAAAAGAAGAAAAGAAAAAATTACAAAACACCCATCATTTTAAATTTTAATTTAAAAAAAAAATCTACATTTTTTAATCTGGCAAAGATTTATTAAACAGACTGAAATATTAAAAAAACAAAAAACCTTAAAATTGTTGAACGTGTTTTCCAGACTTTGATAAAACAAAAATCGAAAAATTGAAAAAATTTCTAACTGAAGGCCAATCACACTTGACTTACAATAACCCACCTAAACAGAATAATTAGAAAAAGGCGCGAAGGTTTTTTTACACTAAAAAAGGGGGGAAAATTTTAAAAATTTGTTACAAGGCATTGAAGTACTCCCTTCTTTGGATTAATAAACTAAAAAGACGTCAGAACCTTTGAGAAAATTCAAAAACTCCAAACCGGGCAATTCATCACACAACCATCGCTTACCCAAAGAAACGCAGCTCTTGAACCCCCCCCGGGGTTGACCGCCGCTGAGTGAAAAAGGGTATGTACATTGTTAGCTGGGGGGCGAGGGCCAAAGAATCTGTGTTTACCTTCCCTAGCAACGAGCAATCAAGCGTGAAGGGTGCCCTGGCAAGTGCATGCAGAGTGATTTTCGAACAGTTTAAAGATTGATGTCACCCTTTGCTCCGGGCAATGGGGGGGGATTGATTCCCCACGTTAATTTGGGCTATGATTGTGGTGGGCGATTTTGTTTTGTTTTGTTTGACCCGCTAAAAACTCCAATGATTTAACAAAAATGGGAATTTTTTGCGATTTAATTTAATTTTTTTAGATTTAAAAAGCTGCCGAACTCATGAATCTGAACCCCCCCCTCCCCACCACGCACACACATAAATTTTTTCGTTTTTTTGCAAAAAAACAAGAAAACTTATTAATTATTTTTTTTAATTTATGATTTTTTTTGGGGTTTAAAAAGCCCAAGTAGCTACAACTTATTAAATACTTTACATTGGATTGGGAGAGGGGGGTGATAAAGAAAATTTAAAGAACGGGTTGAAGAATTAATTAGATTTTTTAAATTGTAACAGCAAAAAGGGTTTTGGAATTTTTAGTAAAAACCAAAAATTGGGCCCCAAAACCCAAAATTAAAGTTGTTTGTATTATTTTTTAAAAAGGCTCCGGAAAAATGTAACGACTGTTTCACTACCCCTGAAGGAGAGCTATTCGTTTTTAATGAAGATCAGTTTACAAGAAAAGACATAATAAACTGATTTACAATTTTTTTTTATTTATTTATTTTAAAAAAAGGGCTGCGAACTCATGAATCTGATTAAGAATTGAATAAAACTTTTTACGAAACAATGAAAGTTTTAAAAAAAATTGATTTGGGAAATTTTGGGGTTTTGAGAATGATATAGACAATATAATAAAAGAAAATATAACTATTAAAAACAATAAAATGAAAAACATTGACTGTATGTTTTAAAAAAAGCTAAAATATTGGGGGGGTTTTATTGTAAGGTTAACGGTTTTGAAGTGTTGCAAAAACGGGCGAAGAAAAAAGGTTTATACTTTATTTATATTACTTTTTTTTTTTAATTACGTAAAATTTTGGGCTTTAAAAATACACCACAAGAAAATTTGAGGAGGGAAAACAATACAGGGAAGAAATATTTTAATAGGACAAACAATAAAAATGTTCATGAATAGACATAAAAAATTTTTAACCCCAAAACAAACTTCATGAAAGCGTACACACCCACCAAAAACCCCAGAGCTTTTCCCTTTAACCCCCTAAAAGTCTTTAGCCGTCGATTATTATATAACGCCGAGGGTACTAACAGCCATCGGTTTCAACAAGACAAAAAAAAGTAATTACTATCACGACTTTAACTTTTAACTCGGCGAACATGCTTCACATTAAACCATGCAAGGAAGAAGCAAAGTTAAGGGTTGGCTGGTCTGAAGGGACAGTCCTTAAAATTAAATTTGGAAAACAAATTTCTATCCTATATTGGCAATTCTTCCCTTTTCCCCCCAAAAAATTTAGATTAAAAGGGGCATCTAAACTACATAATTCTGAAACATTGCTTATGTGGTTTTTTTTACGCATCTCATCCCGTTAAAAATCATGCAAACAAGTTTCAATTAAAACAAATAAGCAAAGCTGAACTTTGAAACAAACCCTTTTCCATAAGTAAAAAAACACATTTTTCAGTTTGAAGGCAAAACAACCCATCACTGTAAACTAACAAAACTGTAGAACTGATTAGTGCCTCAAAGGGTTTTCCCCAACGCTCCTACTTTAGGCGAACCATTTAACAAACATCAGACTTGACCTGTTGAAGATATCAAAGAGTCAATTATTTTTAATTAGAACAATAACGATTTTGGGCTTTTAAATAAAAGGGATCATGCAAAAAAAGTTTTGTAGAAGTGTTTGTTAGAATCCCACTAAGAAGCAGCAGCCAGTCATAAGAAACATTGTAAAAGTTTTGAGACGTGAACCAAACCCCTTAACCTAAACCGAGGTCAAAGTTAGTTTTTAAAATTACACAAAATGCAGATCCCCATACTGGTTTTATGCTGACTTTGAATCCCTTACCGAAATACTACGGACCACAACAGCAAGAACAAAAAACCCTTTATAACCCACCAAACAATCTTTCTTATGCGTTATTGTGTTGGGTCAGAGGGTCAACACAAAACCCCTGAGATTACGGGGCCCAAACCAGCTAGAATTTTAGAGCAGATGAAACAACTTCGCAACAGTTATCCAACCAACTGAACCTTTCAGGCATTGTATGACCCTAAAACCAAAACGTTATGACTCACTACACACGGGGATTTGCAATAAAAATTATTAGGCAACGCAGTTAGAGCCCACTCACATTCGAAATTTGGGGGCCGCGCACACAATTGAATCTCGTAAGGTTACCCTAGACATGGAAACACCTATCTTCTTTCAAAATAACACTCATTCTCATTTTATCCTGAAGAAAGTGACGCGAAAAAAGGGGGTTACCTGCATTGCACAGTTTCAGAAAAGTACAGACTTTACTTTTGCCCTTTTTACCCTTTTAACTCTGCCCAACACTATGGCTATTTGGGATAAGTTACGGGACTTACAAGACTTTCCAACACAAACAATACTTTGACCGTCTTTAGTGCGAAAAGGGGTTTTACCCCTTATGATACATAACTCGTGATAGTTTACGAAGACCACTTCCTCCTAAAGGCGCTTTCTTTTCAGTCTAGGGGCAAAACAAACTGACTCTGACATGAATACCACGAAAGCCGGGACAGAATTACACGTAAACGAGGGCGAAATCACGATCAATATTTATTCTGACGTATTTTATTACAACTCTTTCAAAATTTACAGATCTACTTCATGAAACATACAACTTAGCTCATCCTTTCCCTCTCTGCCCCAGCCTATCTGGGATGCTTCTTAAAATCTACAAACATTCAATTGACTAATTTCATCTACATACACCCAATGTTTGGGAAGGGGGCTGAGGGAGGTATTACAGGCCTCACACCCTTTACGCAAAGCCCCCCAACAAATATTTTAGACACTAATCCACTAAACCGTCAACTACAATTTTTAACGCTAACAACTGTATGGTGGGCTATGAGTCAACCCTTCCACTGAGAAACTTTAAAATGAACAAGGCCTCAAATTTTAAACGGGTTTAGGTTTTTGTCACAGCTTACCCTGATAATTCAGAAACCAATCTTGGAAGTAGACTTAGAAATCCAAAGAATTAACACTCCCAACGTTTCCCCCCACCGCAAAAGTTTAAAAGATGAGTCCCTCGAACCCCAAAACTCTTCCCCAAAATTTTAACATAAACAAGAATTTTTGTCATTACAGACCCCACAGTTTTTTTTAAGCCCAGGGCGGGAAACGCTGCTGTTATAAAATTTTACTTTTGATCAAACCCTTTTATGAGGCCATACACAAAAAACACTGACTTAAAACCCCAAACCCCGAGCTTCAAAAAAGACTTCTTTAAACTATGAACCCCTTTTTTTTTGGGCAAACCATGGAAAAACGGCAAACGTAAAGATTTTAAATTAGTTACAAAAGAAAACCAACAATTAATTTGCCCTAAACCCAACTATCAAACTTTAGAAATTTAACGACAGCCGGGGGGCTTTAAGAAAAAAAAGATTTTAAGTTGGACAAGCCTTTTTAGGGTTTAAAACTTATTAACGTCAAGTTTTGATGTTAGAATTCTGTAACAAAATTTAAACCGCGGTACCCAAAAGCAAAGTCTTTACACAACACTGACTCTTTTTTTCTAGACCCCCACAGAAATTTCTATAAGGATTTAGAAACAAATGCAAAAGGCTGATGGTGTACCAATGTGACATTCAAAGACAGCCCTTTACTTTCAACTTAAACAAAAAGTAATGGGAAGATAAAGGGATGAGCTCAAGGGACATTTATAAAAGAAATTTTTTTTGCGGTCAAAGAGTATACGTTGCCACCAGACTTCTTAAGAAAAAAGCAAGGGGCATAAGTAAAGAATTGTCAAAAAAAAACTCACTAACTACAACAAGCCTTTTTAAAAAAAAGTATTTCTCACACAAATGTTAATCTGCCTCTACTCCATCAATAAACAAAACTGCATTTAACAAGAAATCACTAGTCTCAACAATAAAAAGAAACTTACGTCAATCCTGATTCTCATATGCTGTAACTTGAAATTTTAAAAATAACTTGACTCTACTTAATTTAAGAACCTAAAAATACTTATTTAAGAACTAACTATACTTACTAAGTTTTTAATTTGGGAAACCAACTAGTCTTTATATAACTTAATTTACTTACCTTTTACTTGTAATTTATTTCCCTTTAACTTAAAAAAGTACTTTCTATAACAAACTTAACTTGTACTTTATTTTTTTAACTTGTACTTTATCTAGTTTTTAAAAAAACTATCCAAAAAATGGTCTACTGCAGGACTTGCACTTTTTTTGCAGAAGTTGTTCTTCTTCTTTACGGGGGGCTTGCTTTTGCTGCTAATATGGGGGTTAGACTTTGTATGCTAAAACTCCCCCCCCAAACAACAACAGCAGCAAATACTAATATACTTCTTATCGTTTGATTTGTTTGGGGTTTTTTTGTTAATTGGTTGTTTTTGGGGGTTGGCGAGCTGATTACTACTAATAATTTTTTTTTACAATTGGTTGATTTTCTCAGTCGTTCCATTCACCGTTTTACGCCCCGCCTCAACACTCCAGGATTTTTAGACTTAGAAAAATACTCATTTTGGGGCACTTCCTTTTGGAACTCACTTGTGGCTCCTCACTGCCTTGGGACTGCCCCCTGGCTCTCTTCTCCTGACGCTAAATTTTTTTTTTGCGTTTAAAATTAAATGATCAAAATTAAAATTAAACGTAATTAACCCCATGATGAAGGGCACAACATCGTTCCAAATTTGTAATACTTCACATCGAGATTTTCTAGGGACTTTTTTAAAAACCCGGGTCTTGTGAAATCATATTTAAATCTTTTCTAAAATCAACGGGCCCCCCTTACTTACTAACTTAGCATTAAAAAAATCATTGTCGGGCCTACCCTAACCTTTTTTAATCCTACTGTGCTTCGTACCTAGCTATATCCAACGTCTAAATGGGCAGTTTGGGATCTTTTCAATACTTATTTCAACCCCTAAATACTGTTTATTTTTTCCACACGCACTAAGCATAAAATCTTTTTTAGGGCAGTTGTCTACGGGTACCCTGCCTTCTCCCACACTTTAATAGTTCGTCACAATCCATTTTAAAAGCAATAAAAAAAATATAATTTTTTAAAACCATATTTTAAATTTGGTTTAAATTAGCATGCCATCTTGGTTTTATTTTTAAATTCAACCCTTGCAAATATTTTTTTGGGAAAAACCCCCCAAACCGGGAAAGATAGAAATTCACCAAAACTTTTTGCAATTTTTATTTTATTTAAACAACAAAAATTAATAAAAAAGCACATAGACCCTTCGTTTTAAATGATTTTTTAATTATTTTTTTATTTAAAAAAGAGATGAAAAAAAAATTACAAACAAATTTAACCACCCTTTAATTAGGGGCCTTTTAGTAATCTATAGGTTTTAGCAAAAAACATTTTTAAAAAACCAGGGGATCTAAAGGGTTAACATTGAGGATGTTGTTAAGGTTAAGTTTAAATTACGCGGAATTGCGTAAAAAATTTTTCTTTTTGCACGGGGGTTTACCCCCAGAAAATATTAGTTCATAAAAGATAATTCATAAAAAAATTTGATTTTAAAAAGAGGCAATATTATAGGGTAGGGGAGCAATTTTTAAGGTTAGCCTTCTCGGAAGCAATAATATTTTATAAATTGCGGTCCATAAGGAGAAACCCCAAAAAAAGGCAATAGAAGATTTCTAAGGAAAGACCTTAGAAAAGACGAATTGCCATTTGACTTTTTTAAAAAAACTTTAAGGGAACGGGGACATGCAAGCACACATTTACAGACTTGATGAGCAAAATATATTACTTAGTGACAGGAAAAATTTTTCTAACACCCCACCCCAAAACGTCTGACTTTTAAAACCACAAGAACAAAAAGCAAAATTGTTTTTTGGGGGTGCTATGGGGCAACATATCTTGCACAAAAAAACTAAAAAAAAATTTAAAAAATACAATTTAAAAAATACAGCCCTTCTTAGGGACATACAAGTACAAAATATAATTCCCCAAAAGGGTTATGGAAAAAAAACTGCTTTTAAAAAACTGATAAAGCCACTAATTTCCCGAATCGATGCAAAAGACTGGTTTTTCAAAACAGGCAACTGAAAATTTAATTTGCCCCCCCAAAAAAAGAATAATAAGGCCTAAATTTGTTAACTCCTTTCCAAATACACCCACCAAGGACTTCGTACTTCCACATAAAAGTTAAAAAAAAAAATTTAAGTATGCTCTGACAGTTTTTGACATGGCTTCAAGATACAAAATCTGAACCTTAACAGATAAAAGCTCAACTGCTGGGGGGCTTACAACAAATAAAGCGGGGTCCATTAAAGTATCCTGGGAGGGTTCAAGTATAGGGAAAAAGTTTAAATTTTTCTGTAAAAAAACGTTTTAAAAACACATGTTACATTTAAAGAGGGATCCCGGCAACCCATCGATCACGGGCCCCTAGTAAAAAACTTTAAAAAATCTAGCTGAAGCCGTTTACTTATCAATATCACAGAGAATTATGAAAAGCGCGTAACAAGAAGGGGAGGAGATTGCCGCATCTACCGCCATGAACAAGGAAAAATTTTTAAAGCAACGGGTTTTAAAAAACCCTAAACGATTAAAAAAAAAAAAAATTTACATTACTGAAGAGACGGGGGACTCAAAACTCTTCCGTTTACTAACAAAAATACTTGTACCCGGGAAGGGGGAAAGGGCGATGTTGAATAGGCTAAGATCCTATATGGAGCGTAGATGAATGAATTAAAAAATTTAGAAAAAAACCCCCTCCCGGAATTATTTAAAAAAAAACCTTTCGTCTAAAAACCCTCCCCCCTAAAAGATCCTTTGTTCCTGAAGGCGCAAGTTGTCCCCCAAACAAGTGATTAAAAAAAAAAAGGGTTTTTTCCTAACTTATTTTTTTTAGCCTTTTTTTGGTTTTAAACGATCAGTTTTGTTTTTCAATGTTCTTTTTATTGCATCAGGTCTACCTTCGAAAAAACGTCTTTCTCCACTCCTTTTGTTTTTAAATTTTTCTGTCGCCGAATCCCCCCATCACCATAAGCTTCTAAAATTCTCATCTGTAAGTTTTCACCCTTCGTGTTTTTGCTTATTTTAAACTTAAAAACAAATTTTTGCTGATGCAGGGCAACAATAGCATGTGTTTTTTGTAATTTGGGATTTAATTTTTTTAAAACAGCATTTTTCAATAAAGGGCATGCACCTAAACCTAAACCAAGGGCCCCCCAATCTAAAGGGGCCGGCGCCCCAACCCCAGTAGCTAAAACAGCAACACAACCCACACTTACGCTAGCACACCGAACCAGTTTTACAAAAAAGAGTATTTAAACTTTTAGCATATTCTTCTATAACTCTTACTTTTCCAAATCGCTTTCTATTTTTTTTGAATTCATTTTTTTTGCTTTAACCAAAACCCGTTGAAACCCCCATTTTTAAAAAAAATTTAAAAAAAAAAAAAAAAAAAATTTTTTAATAATCCTTCTGCAGCACTTCATCAACAAGTAAAAAAAATAAAACAACAACTTTGAAAAAAGTCATACTGTTTTTTTGCCCTTTTTCAACCATTATAGAAATTTTTCAAAAGAAAAAGTTTTATTTTATCTCCGTTTTTTGTAAAACAAAACAAAATTTTAAAGGACATCCAATTTTTCACCTTTTTTTTATGCCTCTAAAAACGCAGTTCTGGCAAACTATACTCCCTCCCTCGGATAAAAATAAGCGAAAAAACATCGTCATTTGCCCGGGAAACGACTGTAGCGTTGGGGTAAATGTAAACCCACGTGTCACTCCCCATTCACGGACTTTTTTTCTCGTCAATATTTAGAGCCTCGCTTTTTATTTCAATATGTTTTTTTTTTTGTTGTTTCCTGGACAAGGTAAAAAGAAAGACCTGCGTTTAAACCTTTAAAATTGTTGTTTTAAACATAGTATACATTTTGGGGGGTTTTTTGTTCAAAATTTTAAAATTTCCCTCAATTTCAGGGAAACAACGCCCCAACACTCTCTCTTTTTATAATTTTGTATTCTATTTACCAAAAGTTTTTTCCCTTAAAATTCTTTTTTCTTTTAGGTAGGATGCGGGTGTCTTTTTTTTTCTCAATTTTTTGTTCTTTTTTAAACCCCCCTCACTTTTTATTCAAACCCTAAACATTTTCCGAACCCTATTAATCAAAACCATTGTTCTGCTAGGGCTTTTTGCTGTACTGCATGCATTTAGGGCAGCCCGCTTTGATTCTGGCCCCCAAACATTTTTTTAAATATTAAAAATTTTAAAAAAATAAAATTTTATAACAATCAATAAAAACAAAATTTTAATAAACAAAGTATTGAACGGGGGGCAGCCGTAACAACTGGCGTGCAAATTTTTCTAACTGCTCTTTTAAATTTTTTTTAAAATATCTTTGTCCCTTATTAAATAATTTTTTACTTAAAAACATTCTTCAAAAATTTTTTGTCCTTTGTTAAAATAAACAACCGATTTAACTGGGGGGGGGGGGGGGGGGGGGGGGGGGGGGGGGGGGGGGGGGGGGGGGGGGGGGGGGGGGGGGGGGGGGGGGGGGGTTTGGGGGGGGGGGGGAAAAAATTTTTTTCTTTGCATTTTTTTTTTTTTTTTTTTAAAAGGCGTAGCCATTTTTGGGCCTGTTTTCTTCAATGTTTAACTGACATCACAAACCATAAAAATGGGCTTTTTTTTTTGGGCCGGGTTTTCCGTCTGCTTTCTGGGGAATATTTTTATTTTTAGCCATCTTAGCCCCTATCCCTTCTCGCTTCCAAACAATCTGTTGTCAAAAGTGGGGTCTAAAAACCCCACAGCCTATTTGGGTATTAAAGTTTCGGCTTACATCATAAAGGGGAAATTTTTTACATACCGATCAAAAAGCAGGGTCTCTTTCCACCCCAGCAACAACTTTTTATTTTATCAAAGTGTTTGGGGGAGGTAAAAATCCCGCCCTGAATACAACGATCAGACTTTCCATTTATTTCACAGTCAACCCCCAATTTTTTTGGGTTATAAAACGCTTTTGTTCTCTCTGAAAAGGAGTTTTTTTTCTTCATAAACAAAGCAAAATTCCTTTTTTAAAAACTTTTAAAACCGATTTAATGTTTGTTCCAGAAGGTCCCGCTGTTTCTATTTTTTTGTAATGGGATTTATAACGTTTTCATAATAAAAAACCGTTTTTTTTTTTATACTTTTAAGAAATTTTTCTAGCCATTGAGGGTTTTTAAACAACATCAAACCAAAGAAATATCACTAACTGTGTATTTACTAAAGGATCTTCAACAGAACGACAGAACTGCTAGTTAAAAGTTAATGAAAGTAAGTTTTTTTTTTAGTCACCTTGGTAAAGGCATATGGCGTTTTTTAACAACTCAAAACTAGAGGGGGGAAATCTGTTGCCAAAGCTTCTGCACTGCCTCATCTTTAAACATTCTTGCTCCCCCTTTAACTGTGCTTTTAACCGTTTGGGCTTTTTTATTCCCGATAAACTTTCTCTTTCTTTCTTTTTTAGGCACCATAATCAGAATGAGGGAAAAAGCTCCCCTCTTTGTAAAAAAACTTCTTGCCTCCAGTTTAATTTCTAATATTAAGTAGCCCTACCAAATTACAACAACATAGCATTAGGGCTTCCGATGTAATATCTATTGAAGATAGTTTAGCGGGGCCTGGGATTTATACTCATCGGCACCAAATCAGGAACTGACTAATAAACTTTTTCCAGGCTGAACTTTGATAATTTTCACTAAATTCAGTCCTGCCTTTCACCTTTACACCGGGGGGCCTTTTTTTTTTCTGATGGATCTGCACAACCTATGATTTTTTTTTTTTAAAACAAAAAAGAAAATAAAAAAAAAATATGGATAAAGATTTGACCCGATGATCCTGTTGAAGAAGAAGATAAACAAACGGCCCTTCATTCAGGGAAAGCTTTAAAGCGTCAGCAGGGAGTGGGGTTTAACCAATACAATTTTCATATAAATTGAATCAATATACCATATGGGGGGAGGAGCCAAAGCACTTAGGGTTTCAAAAATTTTTAAAAGATGAAAAAATCATTTTTTTAAGAACCATAAAGGGAAAAAGGGGTGACTTACTGCAAAACCAACCCAACCCGTTTTTTTAAACAGGGCCACAATTCTTAGAATCCCCTGTTGTTACCAAAGGCAATTAAAATTTTTTGACGATTTTTAAATACTGAAGCCGATCGTTTACAAAACAGGGGCAAAGTTTCCAAAAATCTGAAATAGAAAAGACCTCTTTTTAGGTTTAGGCCCAAGAACAAATGAAATAATAGCAGAAATGAAAAGAGTTAAGTGAGGGGAAAAGCAAAAACATTAGCAAAAATTAAGATCCTCCATTGCCTGAGCGTGACCCCGGGGGGGGTTAAGGAGCTTTTTACGACAATAAGAGAAAACAATGCCGCAAGCAAAAATAGTAAGCAGAAAGAATAAAGAAAAAAAAAATAACTGGGGGATAACAATTTAGGACAAGAAGAAAAGGCATAATACACAGAAAATACGGGTTTAAGGTAAAAGGGGGGCTTAACCGATTTCTATTTTCAGAGGAAATCAGAATCTCAAACAACAATTTAAAGAAACATAAAGAAATACTCATGAAAACCACCGCAGAAAGAAAAAGGATTCTTTAAGAAAGGGGGTTAAATTAGCAATTTAAAGCTATTGGTTGCTATCTCTAACTCTTTTTGCTTAACAGGTAGGGGGCCAACAAGCCATACCCCCAACACCTCAAAACCCGGGGAAAACGGGTTAGAAAACAATTTCATCATCCCAAACTTTTTAAAGAAGTTACGGGCCCAAACGCTTATCTCTGCCCGGCATAAAGGGAAATGTGTTGGGGGGGTTTTGTCTACATAGGTAAGGTAGCTGGTTATAGGCTGACCACGTGACTTAGGATTCTACGCTGGGTTAATTTTTAGTGAAATAAAATATGCAATCCCAAAAATTAAAAATACAAAAGGGCTGTCTTTTCGCTAGTGGACTGTCAGTGGGGGTAGATCAACAGGTGGTCTTTCTTGCTGCTTTCTGCTGTGGGTGCTTAAACAATCGCTTTTTTCAGGCTAGGCACTTTTTTTAAAATGGGGAGCGGGGCTTGGTTTTAAGCCTTTATTGTGCCCTAAGTTTTGGTCTCTCCGCATAAGGATTTCGTTAAAAAAATGTTTAAGGGCCCAATCTGTTCTAAGGCGAGGGGAGCATGAAAAACCAGGCCTACAACAAATCAAATTTTTACCGCATGTCAAGAACCCTTGATACCTTTTTAGCTGGGAGGCAAATTAAAAGCAAGTTAAAACTCTTTTAAATTGCCTGAAAATTGTTTTTCTACACAAAACCGTAGACGATCTAATGCTAGCTTATCTTGCTTGTGCTCCTAATAGACACCAAACTATGTTTTGATGGGTTTTTGATCTTTGCACTCCTGACAGGTTAAGCCTTTACTTTCATTAAATAAATGTTGCCCAACATTAGGGTGTTTTTTTTCTATGGGCCTAATCGAACTTTTTTTTCTGTTGAAAAGAGTGTGGCCGGGGCCCGGGCAAAGTTAACTCTTTTGCGCCCACAAATACAATTACCAAACCCCCGATTGCGGCTAACTTTCTCTAAAAACAGTTGAAAAATTAATGTTAAATTTTTCAGTTTTTTCAATGCATATGCCATTTGGGGGGTTTTAATGGTTAAACGCCTGTCTTTGGGGGGACTACTTGATTCAGTTATATTCGTCTGACGGGAATAAAAAGAAATTTTTTACTGACCTTACTAAAAGATTGGGGGGTTTAAAAGGTTTTTCATATGAAACAAAACCCCAGCCAAGTTTGGGGATAAAAAGGGAAAAATTTTAAATGATTTTGGTAAAACGCCATAGCGGGACGACCCCTGCAGGTACCTATCATTCTTTTTGGGGGATTTTAAATATTTTGTCAGTGGGTTTACAAGTCTACTTGGAACCCTTTTAAACATCTACTGCAAGGTTTTAAATTTCTGAAGTCTTAAAAAATTTGGGGGTTAAAACCTCCTATTTGTAAGTAGCACTTTTGTTATAAATTTTAAAAGTTCCATTTTTTAAATTATTTTTTTAAATAGTTATAAAAAGGATGTTTATCATATAACCAAGCAAAAAGAGCGGGGTTTCTTAAATTCCAATTGTCATTGGCGTGGGGGTTGTAGGGTTGCCTTAAAAAATTGGGTTTAAAGTTTGGGGCTAACATATATGAAGGGCTCAAAATAACTGGATCAATATTTTAACGAGGTGGCAATCAATAACCATGTGCAATACCGATGGTTACTACAACTTTTTTTCTTAAAAGAAATTTTTAGCGAAATTTGGCATATTTTTAAAAATTAACGAAGCAAACCCAGAATTACTTAAAATTTTTTCCCCTAGAAGAAAAAAAAATACACTTTCCCTAAGGGTTTGGGTAAAATCAGGCTTTCACAGTATGACAGAGCTTTTTAAATTTAGTAAAGAGAAGTGTTTTTCAATTTTAAGGTAAAAGCCCTTTTGACTTCTCAACCCCAAATTTTAGTTCATTTACAACAGTTAAAAAAAGAAGGTAATTTTTTGATGGTTTTTCCGTCTACATTCTAAAGATTTTGCCGTCAACTAGGGCAGGGGTTTTTGAATAGATTAATCTCGTTTGGAAAAACCCGTCAATTTAAAGAAATTTTTAATGGGCCTATAAACTCATTTGATTAAAAAAAAACAACCAAGATGGAAGGGCCGTTGTTTTTTCGATTTAAATTAATGGTGTTAGAATAAAGCTACGAAAAACCCCTTTAAATTTTTTTGCACTAAGAGAAAGTAAATATCTATGTTCCCGACACCCAAATCTACTAGACGTAAGCCCCCGTTTTTTACTAATTACGTCAATATTTGGCAGTTTTGGCATGTTTAATTTTTTTTTGGGAAAAAAGGGGTTTTAAATTTGGCCAAAACTAACATGGAGGACGTGATTTAGAGTGAAAAGGGGGGTTTTTTGTGCAAAATAAGATAGGGGGTCTTGAACGAAGATATTTTTCATTTTCCTGGGGGGGTTTCCGGTTTTTGTTTTGGGTTATTCACAACAACATTTCCATTTTCCCGCATTTTTACACTTTTGGTTTTAAAGTGCTAAGGGGGTTTTAATATTAAAACCCTTTTTCAGTTTAAACATAGGTTTTCAAACCTTTTTGGGGGGAAACATGCTGTAGGGGATCCTTTTTTAGATTTTTTAGAAAAATTTAGCTTTTTTTTGCTCTTTAAAGTTTCCAATAATTTACTCTTTTTGTTTGGTTTTTATATTTTTCTTTATTTAAAAGACGTTTGTGGTTTGCTTCTGGTTTTTAAAATGGGTTTTTTGTGATCCCTATGTAGTTTCTTTTTCATTTTTTGATGTCACAGTGGCTTGGGTATCAATGGGTTTGGAAGGGTTTATTGCTCAGGGGGCACGCTCTTTTTATGCAATGCAAGTTTCCTTTTTTCACCCTCTTTGCCCGTGTTGGTTTTTATTTTATTAATGCGTCAAAAAATTTTTGGGTTTGGCATGCATGAATACGAAAGTTTACGGTGTTTTTTGTTTGAATATTTTAAAAGTTTGTGTTCTTTTTGGACAGGTTTTAAAAATTTAAAGAATTTTTTTCCATTTTGTTTTGGGGTTTTTTGCGATGGTGGGGTTTTACCTGTATTTTTTTTTCCGTTTTTCTTATTTTTATTTTTGTTATTGTCTGATGGTATTTTTTTTGTAGGAACCCATATTTTGCATGCTTTTTATATTCTACGCTGCATTGTTTAATACCTTTCATTGCATGACAGTTTGATAGTCTCGAATTTTTGCCATTGGGGATGGCTTTTTAAAAAAAAAATGGGGGGGTTGCTTTTGATTTTACATAGATAGGTGTGCAGGGCTTTTTGAAAGGTTTATTAGTATTGATGAACAAATGTTATGTCTAGTAGTTTTACTACTTTTGTTTCTTCAAGGTGATTTTTTTAATTGTGGTTTTTTGAAGATTTTTTATAATTCTTTTTTCTTATTTTCAAAGTTCTTGGTTTTGGTTTGTGCAGCAAGGCCCTCGTCTCTGATAATCCAAAATTTTTTTTCCGAGTTTTTTCTTGATGTTGGATAGCTAAAAATCCACCCTTCGCATGTTCTGCACCGTCAAGATCCATGGTTACATAAAGTTAGTTTTTTTTTTCGTTTCTTGATCCGGTTTTATTTGTGCTGTACAGTACGTTTTTTTGGTGGAATATGATTTCCATTTTTTGACCCTTTTTGTCGTATGGTTTTCTACAATTTCAAGCTTTGGGACAGTTCCTCACGGAGGGGGAAAAATCTACTAGTCGAAATTATAAAGCCCTGTTGCTTTGTTTATCAAGTGTTTTGAACATTGAAAAACTTCATTTGTGTTTTTTCCAAGTTTATTTAAGTTTTTTTTTTACGTTTTTTATTGTTTTTTTTAGATTTTCTTTCTATTTTTCCAATTCAGATTTAGATGGTTTTTTTAGTTCCCCCGTTGGGGTTTTTTGAAAGTTAGGCTTTTGTCCGAGTGTTAGAAAAGCTTCTTTTTTTTGCGTCGCTTTTTTACCCCTTCCCCTTAGGTCCAGCGAGTGGGAAATTTTTTTCTTTAGTGCGGGAAAGCATTGATTTTTTTCGGCTTTTTTTTATTTTTCTAATATTTTTGCAAAAATTGGAGTATTCTTTTGGGGCTTTTGTAGAGTTACTGGGTTTTATCACCTTCACAATATTTTTTTTCGTTTTTGTATTTGTTTATTGTTTTTTTAAAAATTTTTTGGAAACGTTGTTAATTTTTTGAATTGATTTGGCTACTTCTTTTCATTTTATCCCAAAAACGGTTTCTTTCTCTAAAGCTGGGGTGATCGCCTATTTGAAGTCGTAGGTGTTTTTGCCTCTTTTTTTTTATTTGGGTTCAGAAAAAAGAAAACTCTCCCTCTCAATTTTGGGACGAAATTTTCAGTTTGTTTTATTAGATTTTTTGATAAGGATTGTGGACTGGAAAAAAGGATTTTTTTTTGTTGACTGCTAAAATTGATTTTTTTTCCCTTTTAAAAAACTTTTTTGGGCACAGGCTCAACTGAGAGCGATTTAAAATTAGTGTGGTTTAAAATACCCAAAATGATTTTGATAGGCCGACCCGTTGGGGGGCAACTTTTTTTTTAAAAAAATTTTTAAAAAAAAAGAACTACAAATTTGTTTTTAAAACCGTTGCGCTTCATCATTACGGGACCCCCACGCTAAAAACATCGGCGGTTGGGGAAACCAAAAACCATCTTCAGACAGCCACGCACTCGAAAAAAATTTTTAGTCTATTTTTTAAAAAACCGATTTAACATGTATAATAATAATATATAAATATAAAATATTAAAAAATATAATAATATTTTATATATATTATATAATAGAAAGAGAGGAAAAGAGAGGAGAGAGAGAGAGAGAGACAGAGAACACACACACACCACACACACACACACACCAAACACACACATATATAATAACGCTCTTTTGCTTAAAAATTTTAAAAAATAGGGGGGGATACGCATTTTAACCCGCAGTGGGGAGATGATTCACCCGACTAACAGTAATGCTTTATGGGTGATGGGAAAAATAAAATAAACTTCCAAAATGAGCCTTCGCAAGCTTATTTCCCAAGGGGGGGAGACATCCCCAAAGGGAGGAAACCCTAACATATAACTCCTGGGCAATACCATATTTCGAAAAATGGTGGTTTTTCTCCTCAGGACCGCGGAAAGGGTAATTTTACCCTCTAACCTTTTCAGTTTAAGAAGAATCAATCTCAGAAAAGCTGGTTGGGAAACTGTAGTATTTTTTTTGATTTTTAAAAAAAAACCAAAACCCAAAAGGGGCCATCTAAGAAGCAAAAGAAAATCCGAAAGAGCAAAACAAACTACATTTTTTTGAAAAGTAAAAAAAAAAAAAAAAGATACCCAAGAAAAAACCCCAAGTGCGGGAGGTTCCAACCCATGATTGCGGTCTAACTTTTCTCTAAAATCAGTTGAAGGATTAATGTTAAATTCGTTGCAGATTCTTCATATGCATTATTGTCCATTGGGCTGTTGAATGGGTTAAACGCGCTGTCGTTTGGGAGGACTACTTGTAGTTCAGTTAGTATTCGTCTGTACTGGTAATAAACATGAAAGTTATATACTGACCTTACTAAAGATTGGGGTGGTTTAAATGGTTTGCATATGAAACACCGCAGCCAGTAGTTGTGCAGTAAATGGCAAAATTTAACTGATTCTGGTAAAACGCCATAGGGCGGGACGACCATGCTGATGGTACTCTATCATTCTTTATTGGCGGATTTAAATATTTAGTCAGTGGGTTTACAAGTCTGACTTGGAAGCCATTATATTCATCTACTGCAATGGTTAAATTGCTGAAGTCTAAAGATTTGGGGTTATAAAACGCTCCTATATTGTAAGTAGCACTTTCGTTATATTTAAAAGGTTCCATTTTTTAAATTAGTTTTTTTTAAATAGTTATAAAAAGGATGTCATCTATATAACCAAGCAAAACGAGCGTGTGTTCTTAACGTATCCAATTGTCAATTGGCGTGGGAGTTGTAGGATTGCCCTTAAAGAAATTGGCTTTAAAGTTATGTGGGCTAACATATATGAAGGGGCTCAAAATAACTGGATCAATATTAGTAACGAGGTGGGCAATCAAATAACTCATGTGCAAATACCTGATGGTTACTACAACTTTTGTTCTTTAAAAGAAGTTCTTAGCGAATTTGGCATATTGTTAAAAATTAACGAAGCAAACCTCAGAATTACTATACATTTTCCACTAGAAGAAAGAAGAGAATACACTTTCCCTAAGGGCTTGGCTAAAATCTTAGGCTTTCACAGTAGTGACAGAGCTTATAGATTTAGTACAAGAGAAGGTGTTTATCAATTTGAAGGTAACAAGCCTTCTGACTTTCTCGTGAACCCAATGTTGTATGTTCATTTACAACAGTTAAAAACAGAAGGTAATTTGTTTGATGGTTATCCGTCTACAGTTCTAAAGATTTTGCCGTCAACTAGGGCAGGGTTTTGTGATTATAGATTAATCTCAGTTGGAAAACCCAGTCAATTTAAAGAATTAATTAATGGGCCTATAAACTCATTAGATGTAAAAATAACTAACCAAGATGGAAGGCCAGTTGTTTGTTCTGATTTATTAATGGTGTTAGAAGTAGAAGAGCGTACTGTAAACCCTTAATTTTTATGTCACTAGAGAGAATGTAAATATCTATGTTCACGATCACCAAATCTTATCTAGCACGTAAGCCCCCGTTTTAATGTACTAATTACGTCAATATTTGGCAGTTTTGGCATGTTAATTTTTTTGGAAAACAGGTGTTAAATTTGGCCAAAACTAACATGTGATGGACGTGATTTAGATGTGAAAAGGGGGGTTTTCGTGCAAAATAAGATAGGTGGTCTTGAACGAAGATATTTACATTCTCTGGGGGGCTTTCAGGTTTTTGTTTTGGGTGTATTCACTAACAACGATTTCCATTTATGCCTGCAGTTGTTTACTATTTCTGTTTTGTGTTTAAAGTTGCTAAGTGTGGTTTGCATAGTATTAACCATTTTTCAGTTAAACATAGGTTACACCTTTTTGAAACATTGCTGTATGGTGATGCTCTTTTTATGATTTTCCAGGATATATTGTAGCTTGTTTTTGCGTCTTTAAGTTTCCATATATATTTACTCAGTTCTGTTTGGTTTTTATATTTTTCTTTATTAAATGACTGTTTGTGGTTTGCATATCTGGTTTTGAAGTGGTTTTCAGTGATCCCTATGTATGTTTCTTTTCATTTTCTGATGTCACAGTGGCTTGGTTACAATGTTGTTGTGAAGGCATTTATTGCTCAGGGGGCACTGCTCTTTTTTATGCAATTGCAAGATTTCCTTTCTTCACCCTTCTTTGCTGTGTTGGTTTTCATTTTTATTAGATGCGTCAATTAAATTTTGAGGTTGGGCATGCATGAATACGATAGTTTGACGGTGTTTTTGTTGAATATTTTATATAGTTTGTGTTCTTTTGGGAACGAGGTTGTTAAATTTTAAAGAATTATTTTCCTATGTTTGTTTTGAGTTTTCCGTCGTATGGTGGGTTGTACCATGTGATTTTTCTTTTCCTGTTTTTCTTATTTCTATTTGTGTTATTGTCTGGATTGTATTGTAGTTTGTAGTTGTACCCACTATTTTGCAGTGCTTCTTGATATTCTACTGCTGCATTGTTGAATACTCTTTCATTGCATGACAGGTTTGATAGTCTCTGATTTATGCCATTGGGTATGGCTTTTAATACAGATGGTGGGTGGTTGCTTTTGATGTTTACATAGATAGGTGTGTCATTGGGCTTCTTGTATGGTTTATATATGTAGTTGATGAGATCAAGTGTTATGTCTAGGTAGTTTACTACCTTTTTGTTTGCTTCAATGGTGATTTTTAAGTTGTGGTTTTTGAAGATTTTACATAATTCTTTTTTCTTATTTCAATGGTTCTTGGGTTGTTGGTTAGTGCAGCAAGGCCGTCGTCTCTGTATAATCCAACTTGTTTTCCGAGTTGTTTCTTGATGTTGGATAGCTATAAATAGTCCGACCAGTTCGCATGTTTCTGCACCGTCATATGATCCGATGGTTACATCAAATGTTGAGTTTCTGTTCGTTTCTTGATCCAGGTTTCATTTGTGCTGTACAGTAGCGTTTTCTTGGTGTGGAATATGATTTCCATTTCTGACCCTGTTATGTCTGTATGGTTACTAGCAAATTTCAGAGCTTTGGTGAGCAGTTCCTCATCTATGGATGGGTAAAAATCTACTATGTCGAATGTGATGAATGCCGTGTTGCTTTGTTTATCAAGTGTTTTGAACCATTGAATAACTTCATTTGTGTTCTTCCAGAGGTTGTATTCAGAGTTTGTTTTTACGTTCTTTATTGTTTTTTCTAGGATTTTCTTACTTATTTTGCCTAGTTCAGATTTAGATGGTTTATTAGTCTACCTGTTGGGTTGTTGTGAAAGTTAGGCTTGTGGTCCTTGAGTGTTATGAACGCTTCTTTGTTGCTGTCGCTTCTACCCTGTCACTTAGGTCCATGCGATGTGGAAGTTCTTTTTCTTTAGTGCGGATATTGTCATGTGTATTTTTATCGGCTTTTTGTAGTTTTTCTGAATATTTTTGTCAAGAAGTTGGGAGTATTCTTTTGGTGTCATTTTGTAGTAGTTACTGGTTTTATCAGCCTTCACAAATTTTTTTGTCGTTTTGTATTTGTTTTATTTGTTTTTTTAATGTTGTTTGGAAATCGTTGTTAGATTTTTTGAATTGGATGTTGGCTATCATTCTTTTCATTTTATCCTCAAACGGTTTTCATTTCGTCTATGGCTGGTGTGTGATCGCCATGATTTGAAGTCGTAGGTGTTTTGTCCTCTTTTTTTACATTTGGATTCAGAAAAAAGAAAGCTCTCCATCTCATATTGTGCACGAACTTTTCAGTTTGTTCTATTAGATTTTTGATATAGGATTGTGGGACTGGAAAATGGTATGTCTTTTGTTGACTGTCTAAAATTGTTTCTTCATTTTAAAATCTTTTAGGTCACAGTGCTCAACGTGAGTAGCGATTAAGATTAGTTGTGGTTAAAGTACCCAAAATGATTTGATAGTGCTCGACCCGTTGGGGAGCAACATTTGTTAAAATAAGTTTTTAAAAAATAGAATCTACAAATTCGTTTCAAGCGCGTTGCGCTGTCATCAGGATGACGGGGAGCCCACACGCTATATAACATCGGCGGTGGGCCAAACCAAAAACCATCTTCATGACAGCGCAACGCACTCGAAAAAAAATTTGTAGATTCTATTTTTTAAAAAACCGATTTTAACATGTATATATATATATATTTATATATATTATATATATATATATATATATATATATAATATATATATATATATATATATAGAAAGAGAGAGAGAGAGAGAGAGGAGAGAGAGAGAGACAGAGAGACACACACACACACACACACCACACACACACACACACACACACACATATATATATAAGCTTGCTCTTTGTCTTAGATTAAAGAAATAGGGGAGATACGCATTCATACCTGCAGTGGCAGATGATTCTACCTGACTAACAGTATGTGCTTGAGTGGGTGGATGGGGAAAAATAAAATAAATGCTTCTCAAAATGAGCCTTCAGCAAGCTTATATTCTCCAAGGGGGGAGAGACATCCTCCAATAGGGAGGGAAACTCACTAACATATAACTCCTGGTCATATTACCGATATTTCGAAACTTGGTGGTTTCTCCTCAGTGACCGCGGAAAGTGGTAATTTGACTCCTCTACTTTTCAGTTTTAAGAAGAATGCAATCTCAGAAAAGGCTGGGTGTGCATACTGTAGTATGTTTGTTGAGTTTTCAAAAAACACAAGGTGCCATCTAAGAAACAAAGAAAATCATGAAAGAGCAAAACAAGCTACATTTTCTTGTGAAAAGTAAAAATATAAAAAGTATCCTCTAAGACCAAGTGCTGAGGGCCAGTTCTTGGAATGAATCC
>JAFLJL010009385.1:0-14735 GCA_018398815.1 Conus ventricosus
TCTTAATTCACACACCCCACGTCATGTCCCTTCATTGGCGCCCCCTCTCTTAATACACCCCCCCACGTCATTCCCTTCATACCACGCCCCCCCACTCCTGCCCTTAATACAACCAACCGCCAACCGTCATGCCCTTCATTGGCGCCCCCTCTGCCTAATACACCCACCCCACGTCAGCCCTTCATCCCACGCCACCTCTGCATTAATACCCCCACCCCACGTCATGCCCTTCATCCACGCCCCATCTGCCTTAATACACCCCCCCCCCCCCAAGTCAGCCCTTCATGCTCGCCCCCTCTGCTTAATACCTCCACCCCCACTCACATGCCCCTTCATTGGCGCCCGCCCTCGGCCTTAATGACACCCCCACGCCACGTCAAGCCCTTCATTGGCGCGCCCCCTCTCTTTAATACCCCTATCATCCCCCCACGTCATGCCCTTCATCCACGCCCCCTTCTCTGCTTAATACACCCCCCCCCCCCCCCCCCACACACCACACCACACGCACGCCCATGCCCTTCATAGGCGCCTCCTCTGCCTTAATGCCCCCACCCCCCCCCCCCCCCCCCCCGACGTCATGCCCTTCATTGGCGCCCGCTGTGCGCAATACACCCCCCCCCCCCCACGTCATGCCCTTCATCCGCGCCCCCTCTATGCCTTAAACACACACCACACCCACGTCATGCCCGCATAAATTCTCCGCATCCCCCCTCAGCCGCAATACAACCCCACAACGTCATACCCTTCATCCTCGCCCCATCCGGCCGCAATACACCCACCCACGTCAGCCCCTTCATCCACGCCCCCTGTGCCCCGCAATGCACCCCCACGTCATGCGCTTCGTCCCGCCCCCCTCGCCTTTAATAACCCCCCCCCCCCCCACGTCGCCCTTCATCCGCGCCCCTACGTCTTAATACACCCCCCCCCCCCCCACGGCATGCACTTTATCCACGCCCCTTACTCATACATCCCCCCCCACACATGCCCTTCATCCGTTTGCCCCCTCTGTCCTAAATACCCGGGTGTTACCCCCCACGTCATGCCCTTCATCCCAAGCCCCGTGGCTTAACACCCCACACCCTCATCCCCCACACACGTAATGCCCCTTCATTGGCGCCCCATCTTCCTAATACACTTCTCCCAGTCATGAACTTCATCCACGCCCCCTCTGTCTTAATACCCCCCCCCCCCCCCCACGTCATGCCCCTTCATCCACGCCCCTCTGTCTTAATACACCCCCCACACCCCCCCCCCCCCCCGGCATGCCCTTCATCCGCGCCCCTCTGCCTTAATAATACACACCCTCCATGTCATGCCAATTCATTGCGCCCCCTCTGCCTTAATACACCCCACCCCCATTCCATGCCCTTCATCCTCGCCCCCTCTACCTTAATACCCCTCCCCACGTCATCCATGCATCCTCCCCCTGCCTTATACACCACCCACTCAATGCCCTTCATTGGCGCCCCTCTGCCTTAATACACCCCCCACGTCATGCCCTTCAATCCGCGCCCCATCTGCCTTAATAACAACCCCCCTCCACGTCCATCCCTTCATCCACGCCCCTCTGCCTTATACACCCCCCACGTCCATGCCTCATTCCACGCCCCCTCTGTCCTTAAACACACCCTCCATTGTCATGGCCCTTCATATCCGCGCCCCCCCCCCTCTACCTTAATACACCCCCCACGTCATGCACTTCTTCCACCCTCCGCCTGCTAATACACCCCCCCCACGTCAGGCCCTTCAGTGGCCCCCTCTGCCTTAATACACCCCCCCCGCCCACACGTCATGCCCTTCATCCGTCCCCATCTGCCTTAATACACCCCCCCCCCCACGTCATGCCCTTCATCCACGCCCCCCCTGCCTTAAATACCCCCCCCCTCCAACGTCCATGCCTTCACCACGCCCCCTCAGCCTGAATACAATACCCCAAACCACGTCCTGCCCTTCATCACGCCCCCTATGCCTTAAACACCCTCCCGCCCCCTCACACCATGCGCGTCATTGCGCACCCCCCTGCTCCCTAATACACCCCCCCCACTCCATGCCCTCATCCACGGCCCCCCCCTCTGCCTTAATGCAACCCCCCCTTCACGTCATGCCCTTAATTTGCGCCCCCTCTTCCTTAATACACCCCCCTACCACTCATGCCCTTCATTGGCGCCCCCGGCTTAATACACCCCCACCCCCACGACATGCACTTCATTGGCGCCCCCTCGCCTTAATATCCCCCCCGCCCACATCATGCCCTTCATCCACGCACCCTCTGCCTAATACCCCCCCCCCCCCCCCCCCCAACGTCATGCCCTTCATCCACAGCCCAATCGGCCGCAATTCACCCACCCACGTCATCCCCTTCATCCACGCCCCTGTGCCCAATACCACCCCCACGTCATGCCCTCATCCGCGCCCCCGCTGCCTATAACCTCCACCAACCACGTCATGCCCCTTCATCCGCGCCCCGACGCCCGTAATACACCCCCCTTCGGCACGCACAGATTTCATTCTCCGCGCCCCGCTATCTTCAATAACAACCCCCCCCCCCCCCCCCCCACGTCATGCCCTTCATCCGTGCCCCCTCTGTCTAAATAACCCCCTACCCCCCCCCCCCCCTCAACGTCATGGCCCTTCATCCATGGCCCCCTCTGCCTTAACCCCCACCCCTCATCCACCACACACGTAATGCCCTTCATTGGCGCCCCCTCCTTCCTTATACACACCCCCCCCCCACGTCATGCCCTTCATCCCCCCCCTCTGTCTTAATACCCCCCCCCACCCCCACGGTCATGCCCTTCATCCACGCACCTCTGCCTTAATACACACCCCCCCCCCCCACGTCATGCCCTTCATCACGCCCCTCTCTCTAATACACCCCCCCCCACCCCCCCCGTCATCCCTTCATCCGCCCCCATCTGCCTTAATACACACCCACCCATGTCTGCTTTCATCTGGCGCCCTCTCCCCCCCTGGCCCCTTATACACCCCCCCCTTCCCATGTCATGCCCTTCATCCACGCCCCCTCTACCTTAATACACCCCCCCCACGCATGCCCTTCTCCACCCCCCCCCGACTTAATACACCCCCCACGTCATGATGCCTTCATTGGCGCCCCTCTGCCTTAATACCCCCCCCCCCCCCACCCACGTTTATGCCCTTCATCCGCCCCCATCTCGGTTAATACAACCCCCTAGTCATAGCCTTTCATCCACGCCCCCTCTGCCTTAATACACCCCCCACGTCCATGCCTTCATCCACGCCCACCCGCTGCTTAATACACCCCCACCCCCCCCCCCCCTGTCATTCCCTTCATCCCGCCCATCTGGCTTAATACACACCCTTCCATGTCATGCCCTTCATCACACGCCCCCCCTCTACTTAATACACCGCCCCTCACAACGTCATGCTCCTTCATCCACGGGCCCCCCCCTCTGCCTTATACACCCCCCACGTCATGCCCTTCATCCACCTTCGCCTGCCTTAATATACCCCCCCTCCCCCCCGGACGTCTACCCTTCATTGGCGCCCCTCAGCCTTAACACACCCCCCTCCACACGTCATGCCATCATCCGCGCCCCATTTGCCCTAATAACACCCCCCCACGTCATGCCCTTCTTCCACGCCCCCCGCTGCCTTAATACACCCGCCCCCCCCCCCCCCCCCCAACGTCATGCCCTCATTTCACGCCCCCTCTGCCTTAATAAACACCCCAAAAACCACGTCCTGCCCTTCATCCACCCCCCTCTGACTTAATACCCTCCCCACGTCATACTCTTCATTGCGCCCCCACTGCCATAATACACCCCCCCACGTCATGCCCTTCATCCACGCCCCCTCTGCCTTAATGCACCCCCCTCAACGTCATGGCCCTTCATTGCGCCCCCCTCTGCCTTAATACACCCCCCCCCCCCCACGTCATGCCCTTCATTGGCGCCCCCTCTGCCTTAATATCCCCCCCGCCCACGTATCATCCCTTCCATCCACGCACCCTCTGCCTTAATACCCCCCACCCCCCCAACGCTCATGCCTTCATTCCACGCCCCCCTGCCTACTACACCCCCCCTCCTTCCACCACGTCCATGCCCTTCATTTGGCGCCCCCTCTGCCTATACAACCCCCCCCCCCCCCCCCCAGTCATGCCACTTCATCCACGCCCCCTCTGACTAATACACCCCCCCACCCCCACACACACACACACACGCAATGCCCTTCATTGCGCCTCCTCTGCCTTAATCACCCCCCCCCCCCCACGTCATGCCCTTCATTGGCGCCCACTCTGCCTTAATACCCCCCCCCCCCCCCAACGTCATGCCCTTCATGGCGCCCCTCGTCTTAATACACCCCCCTCCCCACCAACACGTCATCCCTTCATGGCGCCCCCTCTGCCTTAATAACCCCCCCCACCCTCACACTACACACACACGTCATGCCCTCATCCACGCCCCCTTCCTTAAACCCCCCCCCCCCCGTCATGCCCTTTCTTTGGCGGCACCCTCTGCGTTAATACACTCCTCCCACCCAACACGTCATCCACTTCATCGGCGCCCTCCCTCTGCCTTAATAACCCCCCCCCCCCACACTCACACACACGTCATGCCCTTCATCCCACGCCCCCTTCCTTAAACCCCCCCCCCCCCACGTCATGCCTTCATTGGCGCCCCCTCTGCCTTTATTACCCCCCCCCCCCACGTCTTGCCTTCATTGGCGCCCCCTCTGCCTAATGCACCCCCCCACACACACACACACTCGTTCATGCCCGTCATCCAGGCCCGTGCTGGCTAATATACCACCCCCCCCCCCCACACACGCATCCCTTCATTGCCGCCCCCTCTACCTTACTGCACCCCCCCCCCCTTAAAACACGTCATGCCCTTCATTGGCGCCCCCTCTGCTTAAAACACCCCCCCACGTCATGCCCTTCATCCACGCCCACCTGCCTTAATAAACCTCCCCCCCCCCCACGTCATGCCTTAGCCACCCCCCTCTGCCTTAACACCCCCACCCCCCACATTTATGCCCTTCATCCACGCCCCCTCTCCTTTATACCGCCCCCCACGGCACGCCTTTCATCCGCCCCATCTACTAATACCCCCACCCCCCCGCCCCACTACAGTGCCCTTCATTCGCGGCCCCATCGGCCTTAATACACACCCTCCATGTCCATGCCCTTCATTGGCGCCCCCTCTGCCTTAATACACACCCCCCCCATGTCAAGCCCTTTTCATTCCACGCCCCTCTACCTTAATACACCCCCCCCCCCCCCCCCCCCCCCCCCCCCCTCACGTCATGCCCTTCCTCCACCACCCCCTGGCCTTAAAACACCCCCCCCCCACGTTCATGCCCTTCATTGGCTGCCCCGCTGCTGCCCGTAATACACCCCCCCCCCACGCATGCCTTCTCCGCGCCCCAGCTGCCTTAATACACCCCCTCACACGTCATGCCCTTCATCCACGCCCCCTCGCCTTAATACACCCCCCCCATGTCAGGCCCTTATCCACGTCCCCTTCCTTAATACACCCCCCCACACCTCATGCATTCATCCACGCCCCCTCTGCCTAAATACAACCCCCCCTCCCCACGTCATGCCCTTCTTGGCGCCCCCTCTGCCTTACTATCCACCCCGCCCACGGTCATGCTCTTCATCTACGCCCCCCCTCTGCCTTTAAACTACACCCCGCCTCCTTCCCACGTCATGCCCTTCATTGGCGCCCCCTCTGCGCTATTCACGCCCCCCACCCCCCCACGTCATGCAACTTCTCCACGCCCCCTCTGTCTTAATCAACCCACCCCCCCCGTCATGCCCATCATCCGCGCCCCATCATGCCTTAATACACACCCTCCATGTCATGCCTTCATTGGCGCCCCCTCTCTCCTTACTAACACCCCCCCTTCCCATGTCATGCCCTCATCCACGCCCCCTCTACCTTAATACACCCCCCCCACTCATGCACTCCTTCATCCACACCCCCCCCCTGCCTTAATACACCCCCAAACCCCCCACGGCAGCCTTCATTGGCGCCCCTCTGCCTTAATACCCCCCCCCCCCCCCACTTTTATGCCCTTCATCCGCGCCCCATCGGCGCCGTTAATACAACCCCCAAGTCATGCCCTTCATCCACGCCCCCTCTGCCTTCATACACCCCCCACGTCATGCCCTTCATCCACGCCCCCCTCTGTCCTAAATACACCCCTCACCCCCCCCTGTCATTTCCCTTCATCCGCGCCCATCTGCTTAATAACACACCCTCCATATCATGCGCTTCATACCACGCCCCCTCTAACCTGAATACACCCCCTCACAACGTCATGCCCTTCATCACGCCCCCTCTGCCTTAATACACCACTCCACGTCATGCCCTTCATCCACCTCGCCTGCCTTAATATAACCCCCCCTCCCCCCCGACGTCATACCCCTTCTTTTGGCGCCCCTCACCTTAATACACCCCCCTCCACGTCATGCCCTTCATCCGCGCCCCATCTCCTTAATACCCCCCCCACGTCCATGCCCTTCAACTCCACGCCCCCTCTGCCCTTAATACACCACCCGCCCCCCCCCCCCCCCCCCCCAACGTCATGCCCTTCAATCACGCCCCCTCGCCTTAATACACCCCCAAACCACGTCATAGCCCTTCATCCACGCCCCTCTGCTTAAAAAGCTGCCTTAAACCCTCCCCACGTCCATACTCTTCATTGCGCCCCCCTGCCTTAATACAACCCCCCCCCACGTCATGCCCTCATCCACGCCCCCTCTGCTTAAATGCACCCCCCTTCACAGCATGCCGTTCATTGGGCCCCCTCTGCCTTAATACCACCCGCCCCCCCCCACGTCAAAGCCCTTCATTGGCGCCCCCCTCTGCCTTAATATCCCCCCCCACCACATCAAGACCCTTCATCCACGCACCCCTGTCCCCTGCCTTAATACCCCACCCCCGCCAACGCATGCCCTACATCCACGCCCCCTCTGCCTTACTAAAAAACCCCCCCTCCTTCCAACGGCTGCCCTTCATTTGGCGCCCCCTCCCTGCCTATACACCCCCCCCCCCCCCACGTCATGCACTTCATCCACGCCCCCTCTGACTAAATACACACACACCCACAAACACACACACACACACGCTATGCCTTCATTGGCGCCTGGCGCCTCCTCTGCCTTAATACCTCAACCCCCCCCCCCCCACGTCATGCCCTTTCATTGGCGCCCACGTCTGCCTTTATACCCCCCCCCCCCCCCCCAAACGTCCATTCCCATCATTGCGCACCCGCTGCGTTAATACACTCCCCCCACCCAAACACGTCATCCACTTCATCCGGCGCCCCCGCTGCCTTAATACCCCCCACCCCCCCCACACACCACACACACGTCATGGCCTTCATGCCACGCCCCCTTTGCCTTAAACCCCCCCCCCCCACGTCATGCCCTTCATGGCGCCCCCTCTGCTTATTACCCCCCCCCCCCCACGTCTTGCCCTTCATTGGCGCCCCCTCTGCTTCATGCACCCCCCCCCACACACACACACGTCCATGCCCTTCATCCAGCCCGTTCTGCTGCCTAATATACCACCCCCCCCCACACTCACGTCATGCCTCAATTGGCGCCCCCTCTATCCTTATGCACCCCCCCCCCCCCCCTTAACACGTCCATCTGCCCTTCATTGGCGCCCCCTCTGCCTTAAGACAACACCCCCCCATCGTCCATGCCCTTCATCCACGCCCACTCTGCCTTAATAACCTCCCCCCCCCCACGTCATGCCTTCATCCACCCCCCTCTGCTTATCACCCCACACCCAACGTTATGCCCTTCATCCACGCCCCCTCTCCTTTAATACCGCCCCCCACGTCATGCCGTTCATTCCACGCCCCATCACCTTAATACCCCCCACCCCCCCCGCCCACGTCAGCCCTTCATTCGCGCCCCCATCTGCCTTAAACACACCCTCCATGTCAGGCCCTTCATTGGCGCCCCCTCTGCGTTAATACACACCCCCCCATGTCAAGAGCCCTTCATCCACGCCCCTCTACCTTAATACACCCCCCCCCCCCCCCCACGTACATGCCCTTCATCCACACACCCCCTGCCCTTAATACACCCCCCCCCCCACTCATGCCTTCATTGCCGCCCCTCTGGCCTTAATATCACCCCCCCCCCAACGTCATCCCTTCATCCGCGCCCCCATCTGCCTTAATACACAAACCCCCCTCCACGGCCCCATGGCCCGTCATCCACGCCCCCTACTGCCTTAATACACCCCCCCCCCCCATGTCATGCCCTTTATCCACGTCCCCTCTGCCTTAATACACCCCCCCCCCCCCACTGCCTGCTATTCCACCCGCCCCCCTCAGCCTAAATAACACCCCCCCCCCCCCCCACGTCATGCCCTTCTTGCGCCCCCCTCTGCCTTAATATCCCCCCCGCCCCACGTCATGCTCTTCATCTACGCCCTCCTCTGCCTTACTACACGCCCGCCTCCTTCCACGTCATGATGCCTTCATGCGGGCCCCCCCTCTGCCTATTCCACACACCCCCCCCCCCACGTCATGCACTTCATCCACGCCCCCTCCTCTGCCTTAAGACACCCCACCCCCCAACGTCATGCCCTTCATCTACACGCCCCCTCTGCCTTACTACAACCCTTCGCCTCCTTCCCACGACCATGCCCTTCATGGGCCCCCGCTGCCTATTCACCCCCCACCCCACTCCATGCACTTCATCCACGCCCCCTCTGCCTTAATACACTCCCCACCCCACACAACGACACACACACGCCATAACTTCATTGGCGCCTCCCTCTGCCTTAATAACCACCCCCCCCCCCCCCCCCGACCTCATGCCCTTCATTGCCGCCCCTCTGGCGCAGTAAAAACAATCACCCCCCACGTCCAGGCCTTCATCCGCGCCCCCTCTGCCGCAATACACCCCACACGGCCAAATACCCTTCATCCACGCCCATCGGCCGCAATACAACCCACCCACGTCCATTCCCTTCATCCACGCCCCCGTGCCGCAATGCACCCCCACGTCATGGCGCTTCATTCCGCGCACCTCTGCATATTAACCCCCCCCCCCCCCCCCCCGTCATGCCCTTCCATCCGCGCCCCTACGTCTTAATAACACCCCCCCCCCTCCCACGGGCATCACTTCTATCCGCGCCCCTCTAACTCAATACACCCGCCCCCACGTCATACCTTCATCCGTGCCCCCCTCTGTCTAAATACCCCTCCCCTCCACGCCATGCCCTTCATCCACGCCCCCTGTGCCTTAACGCCCCCACCCCTCATCCATCACACACGTTATGCCCTTCATTGGCGCCCCCTTCTTCCTTATAACACCCCCCACGTCATGGCCCTTCATCCCCGCCCCTTCTTAATACCCCCCCCCCCCCACCGTCATGCCCTTCATCCTCGCCCCCTCTGTCTTAATACACCCCCCCCCCCACGTCATGCCCTTCATTCCGCGCCCCATCTGCCTTAATAAACACCCCCATGTCATGCCCTTCAGTGGGCGCCTCCCTCTGCCGTTAATACACCCGCCCCCCATGTCAGCCCTTCATATCCACCCCCCCTCTAACCTTAATACACCCCCCCACGTCATGCCCTTCATCCACCCCCCTGCCCTTAATACACCACCCACGTCATGCCCTTCATGCGCCCCTCTGCCTTAATCAACCCCCCACCCCCCCCCCCCACTTATGCCCTTCATCAGCGCCCCAACTGCCTTAATAACACCCCCCTCCACGTTCATGCCCTTCATCCACGCCCCCTCTGCTTAATACACCCCCCCCCCCCCTTGCCCACGTCATGCCCTTCATTCCCACGCCCCCTCTGTCTTAATACAACCCCCCCCCACCCCGTCCTCGCCCTTCATCCGCGCCCCATCTTCCTTAATACGACACCCTCTCATGTCATGCCCTTCATCCACGCCCCCCCTCTACCCTTTAATACAACCCCCCCACGTCATGCCCTTCATCCACCGCCGCCTGGCCTTAATTACACCCCCCTCCCACGTCCATGCCCTGCACATTTGGCGCCCCTCTGCCTTAATAATCACCCCCCCCCCCACGTCCCATGCCCTTCATCCGTGCCCCATCTGCCTTAATACACCCCCCCCCCCCAACGTCATGCCCTTCAACCACGTCATCCACGCCCCCTCTGCCTTAATACCCCCCCCCCCAACGTCCCATGCCCTTCATCCAACCCCCCCACCTTAATAGACACCCCCAACCACGTCAATGCCCTTCATGCCACGCCCCCTATGGCCTTAACACCTCCCCCCCCCCCCAACCCACGTCCAGCTCTTCATTGGCGCCCCCTCTGCCTTAATACACTCACCCACCCACGTCATGCCCTTCATCCACGCCACCCCCTCTGCCTAATGCACCCCCCTTCACGTCAGCCCGTCATTGGCGCCCCCTCCTTCTTAATACTCCCCCCTTCCACGTCATGCCCTTCATTGGCCGCCCCCTCTGCCTTAATACACCCCCCCCCCACGTCATTTGGCACTTCATTGGCGCCCCCTCTGCCTAATATCCCCCCCCCCCCCTTATCATGCCCCGTCATCCACGCACCCTTCTGCCTTAATACCCCCCCGAACGTCATCCCCTTCATCCCACCCCATCGGCCGCAATACAACACCCACCCACGCATCATCTTTCTCATTCATCATCCATATCCCTCCCATATCATCTCCAATATCTCCCTCCATTCCTCCTCCTCCCTCCATCTTTCAATCTCTCTCCTCTCGTCCCGATCCCTTCTCCATCCCTTTCCATTCATCCCATCATCATCTCCTCCCATCTCCCTCATATTTTCATCTCATCTCCTCTTCCATCCTCCTCATCCTCTCCATTCAGCAACCTTTCATCATCATCATCTTTCATCCCATCTCCTCCATTATCTCTTTCACATTCTTACATCAACTCTATCCCATATCTCATTCCTAGCTCCATCCCTCCCCATCATCTTGATCTCTCTTATTCCATCCATCATCCTCTCATCATCATCATCCCACCCATCTCATCATCATCATTCTTCTCACCTCCTCCTCCTCATCCATTCCCATCGTCATCCTATATCATCTTCATCTATTCTCATTCTTCTCTCCATCTCATTCCATATATTCATCTCTCCCATCCCCACCTCTTATCTCTCCTCACCATCTCCCTCATATCATATCATCCCATTCATATTACCTACCACCCCATCCTATCATATATCATCTTATCTCTATCATCTATATCCTTTGAATCTCTTCATCCATCACATATCCATCTATCTCCCTCATCTCCGATTCTATCTTCATCCATTCTCTTTCTTCCTCTTCTCTCTCTCGTCCCATCCCTTATGTATCCCCCTCATCCTCTCCTTCCCTCTCATATCCCCTCCAGTCCCCGTTTCCTCCTCATATCCCATTCATCCATCTTCCCCATTCTATCTCATCTATATCCATCACAATTCATCATAACATCCTCATCATCATATATCCCCAACTCCTTCGTTTCTACGTCCCCCCCCATCATATCCTCATCCCATTTTCATCATCTATCCGCCCATTCTTCTCATAATCTCCTCCTCATATCCTCTTATCAATCTTTCCCTCAGCTCTCATCATCATTTCTATTCCTCGCCCTCTCATCATCATCCATCTCATCTCATTACCATATCCCATCATTCCTCACGTCATCTTTCCATCTCCTATCATTCATCCATTCCTCATATCATCATCTCATTTTCATCTCATCATCTCTCCGCCTTTCAACCACTTCCTTTCCCCTCATCACTCATCATCCCATCATCTCTCTCATCTCATCCATTGTCCTATTCCATTCTTGTCAGCATCTCCCTCATTTCAATCCCCATCCGATTCCATCCTTTCCTTCACCAATCTTTATCATTTCACATTCATTGTATCCATCCGTCCTCATTCCCTCCCCCCCGCTCTATTCATCCACCCCCCTGTGGCGCATGCACCCCCAACGACATGCCCTTCATCCGCGCCCCCTCTTGCCTTGATAACCCCCCCCCCCCCCCCCCCACGTCCCATGCCCTTCATCCGCGCCCCAACGTCTAATCGCCCCCCACGGCATGCCACTTCATCCGCGCCCCCTTTCTATCTCAATACAACCCCCCTCCCCACGTCATGCCCTTCACGCCAAGTGCCCCCTCTGTCTAAATACCCCCCCCCCCCTGCACGTCCCATGTCCCTTACATCCACGCCCCCCTCTGCCTTAACACCCCGCACCCCTCATCCATCACACAACGTATGCCCTTCATTGGGAGCCCCTCTCCCTTAATATACACCCCCCCACTCATGCCTTCAATCCACGCCCCCTGCTTAATCCCCCCCCCCCCCCACGTCAAGGCCCTTCATCCGCGCCCCCTCTGTCTAATACACCCCCCCCCCACGTCCCATCCCTTCATCCGCGCACCCATCGCCTTAATAAACACCCTCCAGGTCATGCCCTTCATTGCGCCCTCCTCTGCCTTAATACACCCCCCCCCCCATGTCATGCCCTTCACCACGCCCCCCCACTCCTACCTTAAGACACACCCCCCCACCGTCATGCCCTTCATCCCACCCCCCTCCTTAAACATGCACCACTCATGCCCTTCATTGCGCCCCTCTGCCTTAAATAAACCCCCCCCCCCCCCACTTCATGCCCTTCATATTCCCGCGCCCCATCGGCCCTTAATACACCCCCCCCACGCAAGCCCTTCATCCACGCCCCCTCGCCTTAATACACCCCCCCCCCTACGTCCATGCCCTTCATCCACGCCCCCTCTGTCTAATACAACCCCCCCGCCCCCCCCGCATGCCCTTCATCCGCGCCCAGCCATCTGCCCTTAATACACACCCTCCATGTCATGCCCTTCATCCACCCCCCTCTACCTTAATACACCCCCCCACACGTCATGCCTTCATCCACCGCCGCCTGCCTTAATACACCCCCCTCCCACGCCATGCCCTTCATTTGCGCCCCTCCTGCTTAATACCCCACCCCCCCCCACGTCATGCCCTCATCCGTGCCCCATCGGCCTTAATACAACACCCCCCCCCCCAACGTCAGCCCTTCATCCACCCCCCTCTGCCTAAATAACCCGATAACCCCCCCCCCCCCAACTCATGCCCTTCACCACGCCCCCCCCTCAGCCTAATACACCCCCCAAACCACGTCATGCCCTTCATCCACGCCCCTATGCCTAACACCCCCCCCCCCCACCCACGTCCATGCTCTTCATGTGGCGGCCCCCTCTGCCTTATACACCCCCCCCCACGGTCATGCCCTTCATCCACGCCCCCTCAGCCTTAATGCACCCCCCTTCACGCATGGCCCTTCAATTTGGCGCCCCCTCTTCCTTAAAGAAAATACACCCCCCTTCGCACTCAAATGCCCTTCATTGGCGCCCCATCCTGCTTAATACAACAACCCCCACCACCCCCCAACGTCATGCACTCATTGGGGCGCCCCCATCTGCCTAATATCCCCCCCCCCGCCTTATCATGTGCCCTTCATCCCACGCACCCTCTGCCTTAATACCCCGCCGAACGTCATGCCCTTCATCAGCCCCATCGCCGCAATACACCCAACCCACGTCATCCCCTTCATCCCAAGCCCCCTGTGGCGCAATGCACCCCCACGTCATGCCCTTCATCCGCGCCCCCCTGCCTTGATAACCCCCCCCCCCCCACGTCATGCCCTTCCTGCCGCGCCCCAACGTCTTAATACGCCCCCCAACGGCATGCACTTCATTCCGCGCCCCTCTATCCACAATACAACCCCCTCCCACGACATGCCCTTCAACCCCGTGCCCCCACTTTCCTAAATACCCTCCCCCACCCTCCTGCACGTCATGCCCATCACCACGCCCCCACTGCCTTAACAACCCCACCCCTCAGCCCACCATCACACGTAATGCCTTCATTGGCGCCCACCTCATTTCCTCCTTAATACAGCCAACCCCCCCCGCACCTCATGCCCCTTCATCACGCCGCCTCTGTCTTAATACCCCCCCCCCCCACCACGTCCATGCGATTCATCCACGGCAACCTTCTACCTCGGGCCTTAATACAACCCCCCCCCACACGTCATGCCCTTCATCCACGCCCCTCCTCTCTTATAACACGCCCCCCCCCCCCCCGTCATGGCCTTCATCCGCGCCCCCATCTGCCTTAATACACACCCACCATGCCATGCCCTCATTGGCGCCTCCTCTGCCTTAATACACCCCTCCCATGTCATGCCCTTCATCCACGCCCCCTCTACCTTAATACACCCCCCCCACGTCATGCCCTTCATCCACCCCCCCCTGCCTTAATACACCCCCCACGTCATGCCCTTCATTGGCGCCCCTCTGCCTTAATACCCCCCCCCCCCCCCCACGTTATGCCCTTCATCCGCCCCACTGCGTTAATACAACCCCCAAGTCATGCCCTTCATCCACGCCCCCTCTGCCTTAATACACCCCCCACGTCATGTGCCCTTCATCCACGCCCCCTCTGTCTTAATACACCCCCACCCCCCCCCCCAGGTCATTCCCTTCATCCGCGCCCCATCTGGCCTTAATACACACCCTCCATGTCATGCCCTTCATCCACGCCCCCTCTACCTTAATACACCCCCCTCACACGTCATGCCCTTCATTCCACGCCTCCTCTGCCTTAATACACCCCCCACGTCATGCCCTTCATCCCCTTCCCTGCCTTAATACACCCCCCCCCCCCCCACGTCATGCCCTTCATT
>JAFLJL010009388.1:0-50548 GCA_018398815.1 Conus ventricosus
AAAACAGGTTTTCCAACTTTTTGCATCAACAATTTCATGTACCATTACCACAAACATTTTGGGTTTGGGGAAATTTTTGGAATGATGATTCATAATACAACTTGGAGCCTTTATTTATAGCGAAAAGATGTTTGAAGCACAATGATGAGTTTATGTACTTGTCGTTTTTATAGTGATACCAGACTTTTTTATATAGTCCATTATAGTCAATTTAAAGCCAGCGAAAGTGACAAAATCAATATTTACATTATATTTTTCTGTAAAAAGTGCATGCGGCAAAAACTTTCCTTTGTCATCAAAAGTGGCGAGACAGTTGCGATCTTTGCTGCTTAGTTTTTTCGATACAATGCACTCTTTCCGATTTGAAATCACTTATTATGGCATAATGGTTCGGCAAGACTTCAGTGGAGGTTTGGGGGGAACACTTGTAATAAAAAACTTATACGCATCAAGAACTTCAGCCCAAAACTGATTATACTTAGTGAATTTGGAAACGAATTCTGGACCATATTGTTCATAAGCGACCACTTAGGAAAGTTAAACAACAGAATATTTCGCCATCTATGATTGACATCCAGCTTTACGTACCAGGACAGCTTCAGAGATAAAACAAAAGTTTTTAGTTCAGGAAGACCAATGCCGCCATCTTGTATACTTTTATGTGCAGGTTTTCGGTTAATCTTATCTGTTTCTTATTCCAAACAAATTTATAACAAGTCTGTTGACATGTTTGAAAAAATATGTCTGGTGGTTTGGTAATAGTAAGCAGAGGTGTGCCAACTTTGAGAGGAAAAGAATTTAATATTGCTATACAGTTTTCAAAAGAACTCCTATCTCCTGCAAGTAAGATTCTGTATCATCAGCGTACTGAGAAATCTTGTGTTCAACATTGTTGACTGAGAATCCCATGGATATTGGAATTCTGTCTGACCATGATAGCCAATATTTCTACGCATAACACAAATAATAAGGAGATAGAGGGTCTCCTTGTCTGCAGCCTCTTTAATTTTAAACCAATCCGAAACCTGACCATTACAATTACACATGATTTAATATTTTTTTATAAAACGTACCTATCCGACTACATATAATCATTTTGAAAACCAATGCTTTCAGTACTTTAAACATAAATTCCAGTTTTATCGAATCGAAAGCCTTTTCAAAAATCTATAATCAGAAGCAATCCGGGTAGATTATGTTTGTCTAGATAAGCTATCATATTATATATCAATCTTAAAATTATCTCCAATATATCTATTTCTGATAAACCCTGTTTGATCTTCATCAATTATATTTGGTAGAACTTGCTTTAACCGATTTGCTATACAGGATGATCCTATTTTATATATCACATTTAAAAGTGAGATAGGTCTGCAGTTTTTTATGTATTGCCTTGGTTTATCACCTTTAGGATAGAAGTTATAATTCCTTCTCTCTGTACACAAGATGCTCTCCTTTTCTGAAACTCGCATTAAGTGCTCTTACAACAAATCCACCTAATTTCTTCCAAAATACTTTAAAGAATTCTGCAGTAAAGCCGTCTGTGCCTGGACTTTTATTTTTCATTTTACTCAGAACATACGTAGCTTCTTCTAACGTTATTTCTCCCTCTAATCGTTCTGCGTCTGTTTCGTTATACAGGGATATCATTCACTAAGTTTCTAATCTCACAGTCATCTACTACAGATTCAGCATATAATGATTCATAAAATCTTTGCACTTCTTGGATGATAATCTTTCTGGTCTATCAACATTTTATCTTGCTGGTCTATGAGTCTAGCCATGTTTTTACTAACATAGTGTCGCTTTTCTAAATTGCAAAAATATTTACTAACTTTCCCCACCAGCTACCCATCTAGCCCTGAACCTTAAATAATACCCCTTCCATTCGTTTTTCACGAATATGTCTTAATTGTTCTTTCTTCATTTCCATATTAATATGTCTTCTCTCGTTTTCTTTTCAACTTTCTCCAGTTTTCGCATATCCTCTTCTAGCTGCCTCTCTTCATCTGCCAATTTCTTTTCTTCATTGCATCAATAAGCAATGTTTTTTTATCAAGTTTCATGAGCAGAAAATCGAGGAAGACATCATCTGGACAGAAAGCGGTGTATTTTCATCCATGCATTTACTGTATATTCTTCTTTGACTTTTTCAATCTCAATAATTTATTTCATGCATAGTTCTTTATCTTTTAAAAGGGATACATTCAATTTCAGTTTCTTACATTAAGGCTTAGTAAAATTGCAGAAAGATCGTTCTATATCCACATTCAATATCTGCGTCGTTTTACAAATGAAGCAACTGAATCTGAAATGAGAAAAAAATCTAACCGGCCTGTTGAAAAGGTTGGCTCTTCTCCATGTGTAACAGAGACATTCCGGTTTAAATCTCTCCAGATGTCTTAAGCTCTAAGCATTCAATCATGTTTTCAACTACTTCTTTGCTTTGGGTTGTTTACATGTTTGTAATTATAGTAATCCTTCTCAGCTGCAGAACCAGATAAAAATCCCCGGCCATTACTAATTTTCAACGTTTATGTCATTAATCTTCTGTTTTAGGTTATCATAGAATTCCAGTGTCGAGAATATTGCGGAACCAGGATAAATCGGAACTGGTTCCCAAAAATCCTAGGATATTTCGGAACCATTCCCATTTATCCTGCACCTGGCGGCAGGATATTTGGGAACCTCCAGATATTCGGAACCACCGTCTCCCTGTGTGATACGCAGTACGCACACTTCACAATCAAAGAAACAGACAAATGAATAAAATTAAACATTTTTATTGGCAACTTTCAAACCCACAATCATTACATTATGAAATGCTACATGAAAACATAGAACCAGAGAACAAAATGACACAATCCTTGGCATCTTTATATGTTACATTTGGCACACAGCTTCAACAAAAAACTTGCAATAACTTTCCCGTACACACTTAAAAATTTTAAAAGCATCAAATAAAAGTTTTAAAAAAAGAAAAGAAAAAGAAATCAAAGCACTTCCCTTGTATTCTTCATAAACGTTTTTACTTCCAAACATGAGAAAGAGATTTATGCACAACCTCATCATAGCGGCCACAAAACTGTTTAGAAAAAGTCATATAAAGTCAAAAATTCGGTTCCGAAATATCCTGGTGGTTCCAAATATCCTGCCACTAAAGTCAGGATTAATCGAATGGTTTCCAAAATCCTGCCACCAGGCCAGATAAATCGGATGGTTCCATTCGTCCGTTCCGAAATATCCTGCCACACACCGGATCATCTCTGTTTGGTCCATAGATATTGACGAAGAGGAAGTTGTGATTTTGAATTTCTGCTGGAACAATTATATAATTTCCAGAACTATCTTTAATGACTCTTTTGATTTTAAACTCAAAAATTAAACAAAATTGCGACCCCTCTTGCATTTGATGCAAAACTTGAAAAATATCCCTGGTATCCCCATTCAGCTACTATACATTGCTCTACGTTTTTCTCAAAATGCGTATCTTGCAAAAAATAACTGCATGTTTTTTGTTTCTCATTAAATTATTGAGGCCCTGACAATTTACTGAAATAACAGATATATTACTATCCATAATTAAGAAATGTTTGAAATGAATAATTAAAAATCGTACACTCTCATCTAAAACATCCCGTTTCAAATCTTTTAGGCATTAACATATAAAACCATAGAATAAATATATCCCCCTTTAAAAAGAAAGCAACAGAGTCGTAATAGACAAAAAATCTTAAAGGACAAGAAAAAGAAAAATACATATTTATAAGCACAAATCAAACCTTAAATATGCCAATAACAATAAAAACAATAAAATAGATCAATATGCAGCCACTAAATTTAGAAGCCAAAAAGGAGTGTGTGCATTATATAGACACAAAAAGAAAAATTAGATAGCAGCAGGATCTTTGCCTGCCGACAAAATATATCAAAACAGTCACTGTAAACATTCACAGATACTGTGCCAGCGTACGCAACAGTTAAATGTTTATACACGTGTAAACATATTTTCGAGTGCGCGCACTTAAAGGGGATGCGCGCATGTGTTTCCACATAACTATGGTTAACAAGAAATTAACAAACAAACAAACAAACAAATAAAAACAAAAAACAAAATTCAACAAAAAAAAGGGGGGGGAGGGGCATCTGATTCACTTTTTTTTTCAATCACAGATGTACAACAGGAATCTTTATTGAAGAAAAGGAACCGAAACTTCAAACGCAGAAGCAAAAACGAGAGAAAGAGAGATAGAGAGAAGAGAGAGAGAGAGAGATAGAGAGAAGAGAGAGAGAGAGAGAGAGAAGAGAGAGAGAGAGAGAGAGAAGTATTCATGTTTTAGATGAGTGACAGATATCATTTACTGTACTGATAGACTGTTCTTTTACACAATTAAGATCACAACTTTACAACCGAAGAAAGACACCAAACACCGGCCAAATGGACCAGATCAAATTTTCCACACACACACCCCAAACAACAACAACAACAACAACAACAAAAACAACAACAACAACAACAACAACAACAACAACAACACACACACACACACACACACACACACACACAAACACACACACACACACACACACACACACACACACACACACACACACACACACCCACACACACACACACACACAAAGAAAACTTAGAAAATAAAAAAAACAACAAAAAAAAACCCAGTATAATCCAGTGTGTGAGTGCGGGTGCGCGCGCGTGCGTGAAGCCGCATCAGTTTGTGAGAATGAAACACAGCAGTATGCAAAGATGAAAAAAGCACACAGTGATCAGCAATCTCGCATGTCCATCCCATTTCAGTCGTTATGTTCCATAAACATACACACATACATAAGTTATACATGTCAAGGGAGACAAACATTTCTTCCGATACACACACACACACACACACACACACACACACACACACACACACACACACACACACACACATATATAATATATATATATAATATATATATAAATATATATATATATATATATATATATATATATATATAATAACATATAACATACTGTCACGACCGACCCCTGGGGGTCTGCCCTGACAGAATCGGTCTAGATGGGAGTGAAGGGAATGACTGACCTCACACGCCTCGCAAGAGCCCACACAAGAAAGATACATAAAAACACCCCATTAATTCACATCAACACACCAATCACAAATAAATTTTTCAACACACCACCATGCACAATCACAATCAAGCATTCCGACAAAACACAACATGCAAACAAATCAAGCATTCAACACACATGCACAATCAAATCATAAATAAATAATTCCACACACACAACGGCACAATCACAATCACAAATAAATGATCCACACCCCATCCCTTTCCCGAATGTAGCCCCCAAAACCCTGCCTCTCCAAAGTCTACTGGGAAAAACCCTGCGCAAATGAGTCCCCCCAAACCGGGCTTCCTGAAGAGAGAAGCGAAGGCGAAAACCCTTTGACCCCACAAACAATGGAAAGCGCGCATCGGGACGAGCAGCGTTCCCTGGGTCCGAGGGGATCAGACCGCCCACCAGTCCACGGCTTTCCCACCAACGGGCCTCCACCATGCTGGCCCAACCACGCGTGGCCCCCCCATGCCGGCTCCGGTGAAGCCCGGAGGGGGGACAAGTAACTGGAGGAAAGAAACCCGACGGTACGGAACCCCGCGCCCATACGTGACACACCTGTTAAACCTTACACCCTCGCAAATGGCGGGGGGAGTTTACTAAAACCCCAACACATAAGCCAACCCCAGATTTACCATAACGCAGCAAACGACCAAATCAGGATGTTCGTTAAAGTCTTTCATACGAAGCAGTAAGAGACTGCACAAATTAACAGCCTATAAAACAAATATGAATCACTTCATCCTCACTCACCCCACTTTTAAAACATTTTCCTTTCTTAGGAATTGAACAAATAAAGACCATGGCTTTACATCTCCACCACATTGAAAATAATAATTAAAATGCACAATTATCCTCACGTTTATACAACAGTTCAAAATACAAAAATTTTTCCAACCACGCGACCAAACGACAATCATGCACGCACCTCGCGAACAAAAAAACTTGTTCCCTTGCACACACAAACAACGTGGCCGAAGAATTGAACCGGAAATTTTGTGACAGGGCGACGACGAGCCCAAACAAGTACCAACCCTGAATCACCAGTTCTCTCCCATCCCCGCCGACTACCGCATAAACAAATGCATTAAAAGGAAAAAAACTTAAGATATAATTTGACTGGCCAGGTTAAAATAAATTAACCAAAAAGTGTCCCCAAACAAATTCTTATAATTTTAAAAACCCAAAACAATTGCGCAAAGGAAAAAATTTAAAGCCGCTAACAAAAAAAAACACAACAAAAAATTTAACCACAAACTGATGTTTAAAACCACTACCCGTGGTGACCCAGAAGGGGCGGGTCAAACGACCTCTCTGCCCTCGTCCAGCCCCCCCAGAGGACAGAACCCGCAGAGCGGAAAAAGTAAATGATGTCTCCCCCTACAGGCCGACGAAGGAAAGAAAGTACCGACTGACCTCGACGAAAAGGGTAAAGAACCAGGCCCGGGAGCAGGCCTCCCAAGACATCTTCCGCTCGAGTGAAGAGAAAACCTCCCTAAACATGGCACCCAAACATGCCACGCACTTCACAGTAAAGCATACCTCAGCCTAAGAGGAATGATGCACGTCGGCCAGTGAAAAACAGGCGAGAGGCGATAGAACAGCCCAGTACAAGAAAAGATCCACCACTCCGTAACCTGAAAGATGAATAGTACGGCAGGGAATTAGAGAGAGGAGAAAGTAAAAAACTGAGCTAAACCACCCCCAAAGTGAAAACACACCAAAAAACCACATTAAGGAAATATACACAACAACACGAAAACAACCAAATGAAAAAATTTCCCTACACCCCTAATGGCCAATCTCAAGCCCGTAACAAACCCTGACCAACCCCCCTTCAAAACTCTGTTTCTCTAGATAAAAGCTCCTTTGAACCTTACCATGTGCAAATTCAAACAACGGCCGAACCCAACCCTCTGTGATCGACAGAGTACATTAATCCAAACAAACGTCCACAAATAGAATCACACAAAAAATACATGATACTACATTATCAAACAACTAAGGAAAACCCTTTCCAAAAAAAAATAAAAAATCCGAACATTGTGATCACAAACCGTTAACATCCCCTGAATGAAAACTTTCACTACACCGATAAAAGACCAAAAGGGATAACCCGGGTTGGGAAGTGTCCCCGACGTTTACTCCAATGTGCTGACTACGGAGCTCGCTGAGATAGTCACATCCTAATTGCGGAACCCTTGAAAAGGCGAAAAGTGAAGCATGGCCCTCTGATTTCCACTGCCCAAACCCATGAGTCGACGACTGACTGGCCGGATCTGGTCCGGCACGAGAGGATGGATCGCTCCCAGTACAAACTTCCGGCCGTCTTCTTCCGGGGCCCCAGTGCCGCCAAATCGGGCCGAAGCTCACAATAGTAGGGAAACGTAGATCCTAAGCGGGCAGCCTCTGGGCATCGAGTCGCATAGTCTACCGCAAACCGAAATGTAGCGGTGACTGCGATTGGAGGGTGATTAATGGTCCCCCAGGTCGACCCCAACCTTGCTGAATGGCTCCCCAACCCGTGGCACTGACCCAGGGAACACGCTTCAAGCGACCCTTAGGCGTTGTCCGTTGGCAGACATGCAACTGCGGCAGTACTGCCTAACCTGTGATTCCCCCTGCCAAAAGAAATCCCGTCTTACTCGCTCGAGAGTCCGCTTGGACCCATATGACCTGCCATGGGGGGAAACGTGGGCCTGCCGGAAAAGAATTTTCCCCAAGCTTTGGGGGAACGACTACTCTTTTGGGCCCCACGATCTGCCCGAGTGAAAACCCTAAAAGAGATCCTTGTGGACTTAAAGCTCACCTTGGCGTGTCCCGGGGAGACTGAGCAGACGATCCACCAGTTGTCGTAGGCGTTTGACATCCGAGTGCCTGGCCTGAAGACGAACAATGGAAGCAGGATCAGCACTCGCAAGGGCCTCGTCAGAGATCGGCTGAAAAACGGGACGCAACTCCTGTTCCTGCTTCCCTTTGCTTTGGCGCGTGTGGGAACTCCCACACACGCCTGTACAGGGAATCCTAGACACGGACTGACTGCGTCCGTCGCAAAGGTGATGGTATTTTCCCCATGATAAGGGAATACAGAGGTCGCTCCACCGCGATGGCCCATACTTCGCCACAGAAGTAGGGGGTGGAGATAGAAAATGAGTAGAGAAGGACGGGTGGAGGTAAAACCACCTCCAACCCGCAAAACATCATAACTAGCGCCCAGCCGGGGCCCCAGGGGAAAACCAAATCCTATCCACAAAGACGTTGATGCTCCCGAATCCCTGATGGTGTCAACCAAGGAAGAACCAACAACAGAAAGGAACACCGGCCTCTGTACCACTAGAAGCTTGGATGGACCCCACTTTTGCCGAGGCGCGAGGATGGCTGGAAAGGACTAGCCCCAGACTACCGGGGGCTTTAGGGCAATCTTTCCTAAAGTGGCCCCGGGGCGACCACAAGAAAACAAAACCGGGTGCTGAAATCCCCGATGAACGCCTGCCTTGTTTCGAAACCCCCAGCAGTCGTCGGCGCCTTATGCCGCTAAATCCTGTGGAGGGGTTCCTGTCCGTATCTGGGCGATGCCCATAAGCTCTGCGAGCTTCAGCAAACACCTCAGCGGTATGAATCGCAGGGCCGCGAAATCCTGAGGGGCTGTCTCGCCTATACGAATCCTCAAATCTGGGGACACAGTGTTGGTAAGCTGTTCGATGAGAATCAGATCCTCCAGCTCCAGCTTAGCCAACTGACGCCAGTACCCAGCGTTTGGGGCAGCCTATCTCCAAACTGCATGAAGGTCTCGTCGTTGTGCTTTTTCATGGAACCTAAACTTCCTCCTGTACGTTTCGGAGTAAGGTGGAAACGCGTACGCAGAGCCAACTGCATGTCGCATAAGATGCGCCTTCATTTAGAGTGAGCACACACTCTCTTGCAGTACCCGACAATCCAGAAAAAAGGTGCATGACCTTTTGTCCTCAGACAATTGGTATGAACTAGCAACTTTGTCAAAATGCTCTAAGAACATATCAATGTCCTCACTAGGTCCTGAACTCTGAACTTTAACTTTGGGGCCTCTAACTCTATCACTTGCCTGTCGATCAACCCCCTGGTTTACAGAAGCAGGAAGGCCGCGAAAGAAGTTGGGTTTCCTCTCCTCCCTGCGCAGAGCCTCCATCCTATCCAGCTCTTCCCTATGGAGGGCTTCCTGCCTACACCTCTTCCCTACGCAAAGCTTCCTGTCTGGCAGCCTCTTCCCCATGCTGAGCACCTCCTCTCTGCGCAGATCTTCCGTCGGGCAGCCTCTTCCCAATGCCGAGTTTCCTCCTCTCTGCGCAGATCTTCCTGTCGGCAGCCTCTTCCCTACGCCGAGTTTTCCCCCTCCCGACGCAGAATAGCCTCTTCCCCATGCAGAATCCCCCTGTCTGCAGTCTCCTCTCTGCGCAGAGCCTCCATCCTATCTAGCTCCTTCCCTCCGCAGGGCACCTCTTCCCCACGTAGAGCTTCCTGCCTGGAAGCATCCTCTCGTCGCTGTCGCTCCCAGAAACATTTAAAACGGGTGCATATCCTGGGCGGGGTTCACCACTCCCACACGGAGGGGGACCCCGTTTGAACCCTCCCTTTGGGGCTCGACCTTCCCATGAGGAAAATCTCCCGGCATGCTCCTTACGAGGGGAGGCATGGAAAAAAAAGGGTTCGGTTTCTGTGACCAACAGAAGCCCACAGTTGCTTCGCTATACTCTGACGCTTCCGAGTGGAAGTGCCAGTCGGGGTCTCAGCAGGAAAATCCCCTAGCGAAGACGCAGTGAAAGTACTCACTGGACTAAACGGGTACAGCACTGGAATAAGTGAAGTCACTGTAGTCGAAGTACTGGTACAAAAATGGGGACTACATTTTGAATACCTTTCTTCTTCGACGCACGCGTCCCCCACAAACCCCCAACACCGGACGTGCCATGACAACAATACCTGCGGTTTTTCAAATACGGGGAAAGACGATTCCACTTGAAAAACAAATATTTTAGGGGTGTGTGTATATGTGTGTATGTGGGGTGTGCGTGTGTGCGGACAAGTTCTGGCTGCTCCCACTCGGGCAACACCGCGCTCCCCCGCACGAGCAACCGTGCGGTGGGGCTCACCGAAAAAAAAAAAAAAAACCCAACTATGTAAAAGCGCCCCCCCCTTTCTGGGCAACACCGCGCCCCACACAGCAACATCCCAAAAGTCCACGGGCTTTCCCCACCAGTACGGGGCCCTTTCCACCAGTGCGGGGGCCCCAAACCCCCAGCGCGTGGCCCCCCCATTCGGCCCGGGGTAACCCCGGGAGGGGGGACAAGGTAAGGGGGAGGAAAGTAAAACAAGGGGAACGGGAAACCCCCCCGCAGTCAGTACGGTCGACACACGTTTGAAAACCCCTTAACACCACTCCCCTGATGGGCAGGGGGGTTTACAAAAATACCCCAACACATAAGCTCAACACGACTTGAGCATAACGCACCCCAAACCGCCCAAAATTTAAAGGAATTTTCTTTAAAAGTCTTCTCATACGAAGCAGGTAAGAACTGCACAAAATTTAAAAAAGTTAAAAAACAAATAGAACCCTTTTCCCATTTTTTCTCTCACTCACGAAAAAACATTTTCCTTTCTTAGGAATTGAACAAAATAAAGCAACCAATTCTTTACATCTCCCAAACCACATTTGAAAATAATAATTCAATGGCACAATTATCCTCACTTTTTTATACAACATTTAAAAATAACAAAAATTTTTCCAACCCCCCGCGCCAAACATAACCCAGGCAAACGCACCCCCGCGACAAAAAAAACTCGTTCTCCTTGCCCCAAACAAACAACGGGGGCCGAAAATGTGAGACCGCAATTGTAAACGGGGCGGATGAGCGAGACCAAGCAAGTACCAACCCTAAAATCCCCAAAGGTTTTTCCTCCCTCCCCCGCTGACAAACCGAAACACCCAAATGCAAAAAAAAGGAAAAAAGCCCTTTAAAATAAAATTTCACGGGCCGGGTTAAAAGATTAAATTTAACCAAAAAAGTGGTCTAAAAACAATATTTTTTTATAATTTTGAAAACCCAAAAAAAAAATTTTGGCCGAAAAAGAGAAAATTGGGCCGGGCTAACATAAAAAAAAAACCAACAAAAAATAAACCCGAAACTGATGCTTCCCAAACTCCCCGTGGGTGCCCCCAGAAAAAGGGGGGTCAAACGACTCTCCTCCCCTCTGTCCAGCCCGGGAGGACAGAAGCGCAGTTGCGGAAAAAAGGAATAAAGTCTCCTCCCACAGGCCGACTGTAGGAAATAAATACCGACTGTCCCTTCGACGATAAGGTAAAAACCAGCCCGGGACAGGCGCTCCCCAAGACATCTTCCCGCTCGAGTGAAGAAAAAAAACCTCCCTAAACGAGGGCACCGACTGCCACGCTACTCACAGTGACCAAATACCCCCAACCTAAGAGAAGAGGGCCACGTGGAAAGGTGAAAAGACGGCGAGGGGCCCCGAAAAGAGCCCACCCCAGTACAGAAAAGTTTACCAGCCACCCTTAACCTGCAGGATGAATTGTACGGGCAGTGGAATTAAGAGAGAGAAAAAAATAAACCTAACCTAAAGCTAAACCACCCCAAAAGGTGAAAAACCACCCCAAAAGGGCCAATTAAGGGACAATATACGACAACAACGACGACAAAAACCCAAAATAAACAATTCTACAACCCTAGAGGGCCAATCGCATGGGCCTCTAAAAAACCCTACAAACCCCCCTTCTAAAAGCATCTGTTTTCTGAGAAAACAGTGCCCCCCTTTAAACCCTTGACGAAAGTGAAAATTTCACAACAAGGGCCCCAAAAACCCAACCCTCTTTGACGACAAGTACGATAAACCAATAAAAACCCGTCCACATAAAATTTCACAAAAAGGAAATACATGATACAACATTTATAAAAAACAACTAAGAAAACCCTTTCCCAACAAAAAAAAAAACAATCCAAAACCCTTTGGTGTTTCACAAACCTTTAAAAACACAAAAAAAAAACGTCACTAAAACCATTAAACAAAACCCCCAAAAAGGGGGAAATATAACCCGGGTTTTGAGGGAAGTGTCCCCAACTGTTTTCCTCCAATGTGCCTGACTAGGGAGCTCGGCGGAGTTTATTCACATCCGAAATTGCAAAAAACCCCTTATAGGCGAAAAGTGAACGCATGGTTTGGGCAGTTCCACGGGCCCAAACCCATGAGTCAAACGACTGACGGCCGGAGGGGGGTCCACACGGGAGAGGAGAATCCTCCCCCAGTACAAACTTCCGGCCGTCCCTTTTTCCTGGCACGCCATTGCGCTTTCCAAATCTGCCGAACTTCGGAAATTTGTAGGGGATCGATAGTCCTAACGGGGAAAGCCTCGGGGCACGATCGCATGGGCAAACCGCTACCGAAATTTTGGTGACCGCGATTGGATGGTGGTTAATGGGCCCCCACCGGGCCCCAAACCCCAACCTTGCTGAATGGCTCCCCAACCCGTTGCACTGACCCTAGGGGAACACGCTTCAACCCACCCTTGGGCTTTTCCCCTTTGGGCAACATCGCAACTGGGGCATACGCCTAACCGTGAGTTCATCCCGGGCCAAAAGAAACCCGGTTTTACCGCTCGAGAGCCCCGCTTGGAGCCCATATGACCTCCCAGGGGGGGAATCGGGGGGCCCCGGCCGGGAAACAGATTTTTCTAAAGGTTTTTGGGGGAAACAAAAAAAGCGGGTTTGGGCCACACGACCCTGCCCCGAGTAAAAACCCCAAAAGGGTCCCCTGGGGGAAACCCTTAAACCCAAAACCTTGGCGTGCCCGGGCAAACTGAGCGGGAAACAAAACCCCCAAAGTTGTCGTAGGCTTTGGGACATCCGAGTCCCGGGCCTGAAACAAACAATAAAAACGGGAACCCGGCCCCTAAATTCCAAGGACCTCCCCTGAATCCGAAGAACACGCAACCCCTTTTTTTCCTGCTTTTTTACCTTTGGGGGTGGGGGTAACTCCCACACACCCCTTTACGGGCAGATCCGAAACCCACGGCCCGCTGCGCCCGTCGGCAAAGGTGATGGTATTCCCAAGAAAAGGGAATAAAAGGGTCCGTCCACCGCGAAGGCCCAACTTCCCCCACAGAAGTAGGGGGGGGAGTTTAAAAAATGAGTAAAAAGGACGGGGGGAGGAAAAACCAGCCCCAACCCGCACACACCCATAACAGGCGCCCACCCGGGGCCTCAGAGAAAACCAAATCCTTATCCACAAAGATCGTTTTTAAAGCCCCGAATCCCGAAGGGTCAACCAAGGAAGAACCCAACAAAAAAAGGGGGGGGGGGGGGGGGGGGAAAACCGGGCACTCGACCCTGAAACTTGATGGACCCCCCCGTTAGCCAGGCCCAGGGGCTGGAAAGGACACCCCCTGACTTTTTCCCCCGGCTTTGGGCAATCTTTTCCAAAAGTGGCCGGGGGGGACCACAAAAAAACAAAACCGGGGTGCTGAAATCCCCGAGGAAAATGCCTGCCTTTTTTTGACCCCTAGCAGTCGTCGCGCCTTATTGCCGCTAAATTTCCCGGGAGGGCTTTCCCGCCCCTATCTGGGGGATGCCCATAAGCCTGCGAGCTTTACAAAAACACCTCAGCGGGATGAAAACGCAAAACCCCGAAAAACCCGAGGTGCGCTCGCCATACGAACCCCCAAATCTGGGGGGCAAAAGTGTTGGGAAGGGTGTTTTGATGAGAATCAGGGGGGGGGGGGTCCAAACTCCCCCTTTTGCCAACTACGCCTTAACCCAGCGTTTTTCCCCAGCCCATCCCAAAAATGCACAAGGCTCCCTCGTTGTGCTTTTTTATAGACCAAAAATTCCCCCTGTACGTTTCTTTAGTAAAGGTGGAAACGCTTAAAGCAGAGCCAACCCGCATGTCTGCATAAGCCCCCCCTTCATTTTGAGTAGCACACACACTCTGCCGGAAACCCAAAAATCCCGAAAAAAAGGGGCAAAGGCCTTTTTTTCCCAGACAATTTTATGAACACAACTTTTTCCCAAAAAGCCTAAGAAAATAACCAAAGTCCTACTTTTGGGCTGAATCTGGGAACTTAACTTTTGGGGGCCCCAAAAATCATCAATTGCCTGTCATCAACCCCCCGGTTTTCAGAAGCGGGAGGGGGCCCCGAAAGAAGTTGTTCCCTCTCCTCCCGCGCAGAGCCCCATCCTACCAGCCCTTCCCACGGAGGGGGTTTCCCGCCTACCGCCTCTTCCCCCCCTACGCAAAGCTTTCCCTTTTGGCAGCCTCTTCCCTATGCGACAGCCTCCTCTCTGCGCAGATCTTTCCTTTGGGAGCCTCTCCCAAGGCCCAGTTTCCTCCTCTCGCGCAGATCTTCCTTCGGGCACCTCTTTTCCCCACCCGATTTCCCCCCCCCGACGCCCGAATAGCCTCTTCCCTAGGGAGAACTCCTGTCTTCATTTTCCTCCGGGGCAAAACCCCCCATCCTACTAGCTCTCCCCCCCCCAAGGGGAGCCTCTTTCCCAACGTAAGGGTTCCCCGCCTGGGAAACATCCCTCGTCGCTTCGCTCCAAAACATTAAAACGGAAAGCGATATCCTGGGCGGGTTTTTACCACTTCCCCCACACGGGAGGAGGACCCTTTTTTAAACCCCTCCCCTTTGGGGCTCGACCTTCCCATGAGGAAAATTCCCCCCGGCAGCTCCTTACGGGGAGGCAGGGAAAAGAGAGGGTTTCGGTTTTTGTGGGCTCCCAAAAAACCCAAAAGTTGCTTCGCAAAACTCTGGCTTCCGATGGAATGCCCGGGCCCGGGGCCCGCAGGAAAAAACCCCTACCCAAGACGTAGTGAAAGTAAACCCCTGGGCTAACGGCTAAAAGCACTGGAAAAGTGGAAGTCACTTTCGAATAATGGTCTAATATGGGGGGCTACATTTTGAATACCTTTCTTCTTTGACGTCCGTCGCCACACCAAACCCGCACCGGGCATTGCCCTACAACAATAACCCGCGGGTTTTCCCAAAAACGGGGGAAAAACGATTTCCCCTTTTAAAAAAAAAATATTTTAGGGTGTGGGTATAGGGGTGTATGTGTGTGTGTGCGTGTGTGCGGACAAGTTCTGGCTGCTCCCACTCTGGCAACACCGGGGCTCCACAGCACGAGCAACAGTGCGGTTTGGGGGGCCCCCCGAAAAAAAAAAAAAAAAAAAAAAAATAATTTCCCGCGCCCCCACCTGGGAACACCGTGCCCACAGCACAGCAACAGGGCGGTGGGGGTGACCGGAAAAAACAAACAAACTGGGAACGGAATCCCCGGGGAGAGGAAAAAAAATGACACTAACGCCGTACAACCCCCCGTACCAAAAACCACCCTAAAAAAACTGGCCCAACCACAAAACAGGTGGGGAATTTTAGTGGCCACAAAAGGCAAGACCCTTTCGGCCGTATCTGCGTGAGGGAAACCCCGGGAAAGGGGGTCTGGACGCGGCCCCAAATTCCCCCCCGGTCCCAACCCGACCCCCGGGCACACCGGATTTTCCCTTTAGGGCCCCCCAAAACTTCCCAAAACGCTAGATCCCCGCCAAACCCCCCCCAAACAAACATACAAACAACTAAACGCAACAAAACAAACAAACGGAAAAGGTACTTCTCCGCGAAAAGAGAGAGAGACAGCCGAGCCCTTCACAAACCCGGGCAGCCCCCACAAATTCACGACCGACCCCGGAGGGCTGCCCTGAAAAGGACGGTCCTTTGAAAGGAGTGAAGGAATGACCCGGGCCCACACGCCTCGCAAGACCCCCCACAAAAAAGATTTCGATACAACACCCCAAATTTTTTTCACCCCAACAAAACCCAAACACAAATTAAATTTTAAACAAAACGCCCATGCACATCACAATCAAGCTTTTCCCACACACACCCCAGCCCCAATCACAATCAAGCATTTCAATACACAACAGGGACAAACATAATCATAAAAAAAATAATTCCAAACACACACAACGGCCCAATCACAATCAAAATAAATTATTTCCAGCACCCTCCCCTTTTCCCCAGATTATGCCCCCCACCCCTGCCTCTCCAAAATCTACTAGGAACACCCGGGTGCAAATGATGCCCCCAAACCGGTCGGTTTTTCCCCAAGAGAGAGAAAGCGAAGGCCGACCCCCTTGCCCCACAAACAGATGGGAGAGGGGCCCCCGGGGACGAGGCCGGGCTGGGGTCCTTTGGGCGGGGGTCAGGACCGCCAGCCAAGTCCCAAAAGGTTTTCCCACCAAAAACGTGGCCTCCCCCCAGTGCGGGGGTCCCAAACCCCGCGTTGGGCCCCCACCCAGTGCGTGCTCCGGGGAAGCCTCCGGGGGGAGGGGGCAAAGGGAAAAAGGGAGGAAAAATAACAGACGGGGACTGGAAAACCCCCCAACATAAATGTTCCTGAAAACACGCTGTTTAAAACCTTTAAAAACCACTCCATGAAAGGGGGAAGGGGGGGTTTTCTAAATAAACCCCCAAAAACATAACTCAACACAGACTTAACATAACGCAGCAAACCGACCAAATCAGGAATTTCTTAAAGTCTTCTCATACGAAGCAGGGGAAGAGACTTTCACCAAATTTAAACAGGCTTTTAAAACAAATGAATCCCTCTTCACCTTTTCCCCACTCACGTTTAACATTTTCCTTTCTTTGGGAAATTTAACTAATAAAGCAACCATTTGGGTTTTCATCTGCCACCACCTTTGCAAATAAAATTCATTTGGGCCCAAATTTTCCCCCACTTTTATAGCAAAAGTTTAAAATAACACAAATTTCCAACCACGGGGGTCCAAACACTAACCAAAGCTACGCACGCCCCGCGAACAAAAACTCTTTTTCCTTTTCACACAAAAAACAGACGGTTGGGCCCAAGAATGTGAGACCGGCAATTGTGACAAAAGGGGGGGACGACGAGAACCCAACAATACCAACCCGGAAACAAACCCGGTTTTTTCCCCCCATCCCTGCCGAATTAAACCCCATCACCAAATGCAAAAAAGGAGAAAGACTTTAAAAATTTAATTTTTGGGCTGGCCAGGTTAAAGATTGAATTTAAACCAGAAAAAGTGGTCTCAAACAATATTTCTTTTATAATTTGAAAACCAAAAACAAATTGCGCAAAAGAGAAGAATTAGCCGGCTAACATAAAAAAAAAACACAACAGCAAATAAACCACGAAACTGATGCTTACCAGCTACCCGTGGGTGACCCAGAAGAGGCGGGTCAAACGACTCTCTCTGCCCTCTGTCCAGTCGAGAGGACAGAAGCGCAGATGCGGAAAAAAGATGAAGTGATGTCTCCCTCCTACAGGCCGACTGTAGGAAATGAAAGTACCGACTGTACCTTCGACGATAAGGTGAAGAACCAGGACCGGAGCAGGCGCTCCAGAGACATCTTCCGCTCGAGTGAAGAGAAAACCTCCCTAAACGATGGCAGCCGACATGCCACGCTACGTCACAGTGTGCAAACCTCCAGCCTAAGAGGAATGATGCACGTGCGGCAGGTGAAAAGACAGGCGAGAGGCCGATAGAGACAGCCAGTACAAGAAAAGATACCAGCCACCCGTGAACCTGCAGGATGAATTGCACGGGCAGTGGAATTAGAGAGAGAGAGAGAAAGTAAACCTAACCTGAGCTAAACCACACCAAAGGTGCAACCACACCACAAGCCACATTAAGGGACAGATATACGACAACAACGACGACAACAACCAAATGAACAATTCTACTACCCTAGATGGGCCAATCGTCATAGGCCTCGTAACAAACCCGTGACATATACCCATATACATAACCATATACATACACACACACACACACACACACACACACACACACACACACACACAACACACACACACACACATACACACACCACACACACACACACACGCACACACAGAAAGAAAAATCAGCCATAAATTATAACCATATCAGAAAAAGAGAGAGAGAGACCAGCCGCCGGGCGAAGTGGTTAGCGTCCGCGGACTCCCGGCTGGGAGGTCGTGGGTTCGAATTCCATCAGAAGTCATGTGGGTTTTTCTGCCCCGACCGGCTCCTACCCAGAGTTGAGTTTGCTGCGGACTCAGTTGGGAAGACTGGGACCACACAGTCGAGTTTCATCCCCTTAATGGATGCGTTTTCTGAGAGTGTTTGCTCAAATTTCCTGACCAACACTGCAGGTTGCCTGTATCTCTCGGGCCTGGTTGACGCCGGGATATATTATGAAAGGAAGCGTAGAGTACAGCCCTGTCATGTAGTCTCACACCGAAATGGAAATCCGTAGCATCATCTTAATCATCCTCATTCTCATTGATCAGCATTAAAAAAGAAAATGTCTCAAACTCTGTGGCCCTTCATGCCCTGCTCTCATGGTGACCTAAATTTCGATGTCCTTCCACGTCTGTGGCCTTGGTTTGGTTCCGTCGGGGTCACCGGTATCGGCGAGTCCATGGGGCTCTCGTTGGACGGACGTGGTGGCGCCCTCCGGAGGGAGAGCTCACTCATGCCGGTCCGCGACTAAGCAATTATTGTCGTCAGTAGGGGGCTTAGTAGGTGGTGTCCTGCGTATGTTAGATCCGAACAGGCGCCACTGAACACCACCGAAGTGACTCGGCAGCAGTGCAGTGTCTCCCCCGGGTGGGTTGCCTCTTAACGACTTGACATTGACTGCTCCCTGTGGATTGCTGGTGCCGGGGTTGCGGCGGGGCTGACCGAGCTGTAGCTGTGGACGGGGTGTCGGAATGAGCGGCGTGGGTGCACTGCCTCTGAGGTGGCGCAGAGGTTGGGACAGCAACACAACAACAACAACAACAACAAAAAAAAGAGAGAGAGAGAGAGAGAAAAGAGAGAGGGGAGAGAGAGAGAGAGAGAGAGGAGAGAGAGAGAGAGAGAGAATAATACTTTGTACATGTGTGTTCCAAATTTATCACAGCCCCAGTCTCATATTGTTGTTCTTAACACACACACACACACACACACACACACCACACACACACAAGCGAAATCACCAAACTGTCCAGAACATCAAAACTTTACGTGAAAAAGCGAAATACAGAAAAAAGCTGCCCTCGCTCATAGCGAGAAGGGCTATTCTCAACTGATATTTAAACACAACGTACCATTTCCATGAGGGATTACCAAGAAAGAGATAGAGAGAGAGATAGACAGAGACAGAGAGCAACCTGAAAGGGTAAATAGGTTCATAATGTACATATCTGACAGATGTATTCAAAGATAATCGTAGACTGTTTTGCATGACATAGTCTAAATAACATATCCATAGCTGGAAAAAGACACAAACCAATGACAAAGTTTCCAATATGGAATGCAAACAGATTACCTTAAAATCAGAAACCTACTTAGAAAAAACCAACAACAACAAACAAAAACAAAACAAAACAAAACCCCAAAACAAACCTTTGTTCTGGACACTTCTTGAGAACCCTTAAGAAAACCACCACAAAATCTGATCAAGTCAGTTGAAACGTGTGTGTGTGCGCGCGCGCGCGTGTTAGTGTGGGGTGTTGTGTGTGTGTGTGTGTGTGTGTGTGTGTGTGTGTGTGTGTGAGAGAGAGAGAGAGAGAGAGAGAGAGAGAGAGAGAGAGAGAGAGAAAAGAGGAAGACAGAAAGAAAGAGAGTGTGTGCGTGTGTGTGGGCACGCGCGCGCGTATCTGTTCGTGTATCAACACATCTATCCTGTCTCTCCCCTCTCCCCCCCCCCCCCCCCAAACTGTAGTATGATTTCCAGATACAAATAAGACAGAGAGAGAGAGAGAGAGAGGAGAGAGAGAGAGAGGGGAGAGAGAGAGAGAGACAGACAGACAGACAGACAGACAGACAGACAGAGGAAGAGGGGGAAAAAAGAAAAAGAAAACTCCTCTTCCTATCACATTCAAAACCTTATACATTTATTTGACCCAATTTCATTTACATCTGTGTGTGCGCGCGTGTGTGCGCGCGCGCGTGTGTGTTCCAACTTTATCACAGTCCCAGTCTCATATTGTTGTTCCCAGATGTATTCATCATACACATACACATCTAAGGGAAATCACCTAACCGTGTGGAACATCAAAAATACGTGAAAAATAGAAAGAAAGAAAAATGCTGCCCTCGCTCAAAGCGAGAAGGGCTACTCTCCACTGATATTTAAACAGGACAACCATTTCCATGAGCGATGACCGAGAGAGAGAGAGAGTGAGAGAGAGAGAGAGAGACAGACAGACAGACAGACAGACAGAGACAGAGAGCAGGTGAAAAAAGGTAAATAGGTTCATAATTTACATATCTGACTGATGTAATCAAAGGTAATCTTAAACTATTTTGCATGACATAGTCTAAATAACATATTACAGCTGGAAAAAGACACAAACCAATGACAAAGTGTCCAACATGGAATGCAACAGATTACCTTAAAATTAGAAACCTACTTAGAAAACAACAACAACAACAAAAAACTTTGTTCTGGACACTTCTGGAAAACCTTTATAAAATAAAATAAAAAAATTGTAAAAAAAAAAATTAAAAAAAAAAAAAAAAAAAACACACACCAAAAAAATCTGATTAAGTCAGTGTGCATGTGTGTGTGTGCCCCGCGCGCGCGCGAATGTGTGTCCGAGCTCGTTGTGTTTTTAAACTTTGGTAGAAGACTCGCACTAATCAGAATCATGTCAAAATACAGACAACATACCTATCTGTTGGCAAACACCCAGTGCACACAAGTCACCGATGGAAAATACATCAATAAAACAGATGAGTTAACAGACTTAAACCAACCACAGATTAGAGGAATTAACAAGGAATCATTCCAGTGTCCCCCCGCCAACTTACAGTGTAAAGACATAAAATTGAGGGCTGGAGGGTTGGGAACGAGATTCTTCTAAGAGTCACCTTAAGATATACAGTGATTGATTTCTCCCCCCCCCCCCCCACAATGCATCATCTATAACGAAATGTACTGACACAAACTTACGGCGCCCACAGGTACATCAAAATACCTACAAACATACTCTATGCTGACAATGTGTGCGTATGTGTGTGCCTGTTTATGTGCATGCGCAACGGTTGTGCATGTGTGTCTGCGTACGCGTGTGTATTTGTAGACAAGCACAGAGAGAGAGAGAGAGAGAGAGAGAGATGGAAAAGAGAGAGAGAGAGAGAGAAGAGAGAGAGAGTAGGGGAGAGAGAGAGAGAGAGAGAGAAAAGAGAGAGAGGGTGAGAGAGAGAGAGAGAGAGAGAGAGAGAGAGAGATGTCCATCTGTCCATCTGTATGTCAGACTTTATGGGTTTTTTTAAGGATTCATTTTTGGTTGTATCTGTTGATTGAGATCAGTACCTACTGTCAGTCGCGTAGTAACACCATTCTTCAGCTTAGCGATCAGTTTTCCGTTGGTTGACCAGGCTGACATTATTGCAGAATGGTTGGCTGCTTGCTTTAAAAGTTTATAGTTCGCCATGGTCAAGTCCTCGTTGACTGATAGCCCGTTTGTTTCAGTTTCTTTCTATTGTGTATAACTTCAGACTTTTTTTGCCTGGAGAAAAAAAAGAAGAATGGGTCTTGGTTTGCTGTGGTCCCCGTCCCCCGTCGTTCCCCTCGTCTCCCTGCACGGTGAGCGATCTCAATGTCCTCAGAACGCACAGACACACCCATTTTCTTGGTGAAAAAAGTCCACACATTTCTGAATGCCGTCTGTCACTGTCTAAGTTCCAGGCCGCTGCCCCTCTTTGATCCCGTGCACCCTCACGTTCCACAAACGACCGTGCTGCTCCATGCTGTTCTGGGCTACCGTCAGGTCTCGATTCTCCCTCTTGGCTGTTTCCAGTTGGGAGCGCAGCGACGTGTTGTCCGTCTTCAGCTGTTTCACATCCTCCACCAGCCTGTCCTTGTCTTGCTGAAGTTCAAACAGTGTCCCCTCCAAAATGTCCACCCTACGGGTCAAAGTGTCCGAGATTTTGGATATCTCTTCTCTGAGCGCTTGGATGTCATCCTTCATAAAACACGAACGCTAATTTTTCCTTTATACATTCTAAGTTTGTTTTCAGTTCCTCCATGTCTAAACTGGATGTCATCCTTCATACACACGAACGCTAACTTTTCCTTTATACATTCTAAGTTTGCTTTCAGTTCCTCCATGTCTAAACTGGATGTCATCCTTCATACACACGAACGCTAACTTTCCTTTATACATTCTAAGTTTGCTTTCAGTTCCTCCATGTCTAAACTGGATGTCATCCTTCATACACACGAACGCTAACTTTTCCTTTATACATTCTAAGTTTGCTTTCAGTTCCTCCATGTCTAAACTGGATGTCATCCTTCATACACACGAACGCTAACTTTTCCTTTATACATTCTAAGTTTGCTTTCAGTTCCTCCATGTCTAAACTGGATGTCATCCTTCATACACACGAACGCTGACTTTTCCTTTATACATTCTAACTTTGCTTTCAGTTCCTCCATGTCTAAACTGGATGTCATCCTTCATACACACGAACGCTGACTTTTCCTTTATACATTCTAACTTTGCTTTCAGTTCCTCCATGTCTAAACTGGATGTCATCCTTCATACACACGAACGCTAACTTTTCCTTTATACATTCTAAGTTTGCTTTCAGTTCCTCCATGTCTAAACTGGATGTCATCCTTCATACACACGAACGCTAACTTTTCCTTTATACATTCTAAGTTTGCTTTAAGTTCCTCCATGTCTAAACTGGATGTCATCCTTCATACACACGAACGCTAAATTTTCCTTTATACATTTTAAGTTTGCTTTCAGTTCCTCCATGTCTAAACTGCTGTCTGGGCTCAGCTCTGTGTTCTGTTTTTTCGTTTCCTGCTTCTTGCTATCAGGAGGGCAGGGTTCTGTTGGACTAGCACAGCTATCTGAGGACGTAGAGGACGGCTTACGCTTGTAACTATTCACTTTGGTTGTGAAATATTTTGAAACAGATGAACTCATGCTAGTCCAAAGAATAACACAGTAGTAGTAGTAGTAGTAATAGGGACCGGCTTTTTTTAGCCTTAGGCCTTACGGCCTATTGCGTCCCTTCATTATTTTTCAATTTAAGTTCGGTCTGGTTGCATGCTGTCATAAATACATTATATTCATCCACACTAAGAAACATCTTTCATTTAGGGTCTTCATCTAGGAGTTTTTTAAGCTGTTGATATCAGGTGCATATTTGGTGTTAGTGGGGCAGTGATTCCAATAATTAGCAATTCTGAAGGTAAAACAAGACTTTCTTTTGTTAGTATGACAATGTCTATAAAAATCTTGCCTTCATTATTTCTTGTGCAATCCACTTCTGAGAATTTGAAAAGCGCATGCACATTGACATCATCATAATTATGGAATATTTTAAATAATTGGATCAGGCAGTATTAAAATCCCGTGTTAAATGTCCGGTGTGCTTCGCGAAATATTCATCTTGAAACTTCTCATCAAAACTAATCACAGTAACACCAAATGGCACACTTGAATAGAAAATACACACAGGCATACTTGACAGTCATCACATAAAGTTTCAAAACACTGCCACATATCTCCGTCACAAATCAGAGTCACAGAAGCACATTCAATCCAAGGATTACTGCACATGGCTACATAGTGAGGCGAGTTCACAGGGAGAAGGCGAGCGACACTACACACGTCCGCCTCGGTCGACGGCCAAGCGTGAACTCCAACCTTTCAGAATTTAGTTTTCCAATTTGGGGAAAGGATTTCCACTAGACCCTCTTCAATAAACCATGAATACAATTCATTACACACAACTAATAATTATTTTCATTACACACAATTAATGATTACTTTTCATCAAACTATAAACGTCACGACACAATGTTCATTTCCTTTCTTGTAACACGACAAGATGTTCATTTTATTTCATATAATCACCAGATCTTTAAAGATTTCTTTTCAAAAGATTCATCTACTTCAATATATGCAAGGGAAGATTTCCACAACACTCTTGGTTTACCAACACACATATTGATATTTATATCAAGAGTGAGTTAAATACTCATTCACATCAAAAATAGAAACCAGCAAAAAGTCTATGTCGCTCACTCTGAGAGCTTATTATCCCTAGCTTCAAAACTCTCCCTTTTCTCGCAAGTCTAGCTAATCCACATTGAAATAATTAACATTTGTTTTCAACATGAATTCATAACTAATTAAGTCACAGAATAAACACCTTTTTTCTCTCTGAAGACCACTTCCTTTAACACTCACTTCATCTATGTTTTCCGACAGCATTTCGTTTTGTTACCCTATCAAGTCATAGGATAACAGAACACACAAATACTTTCCTTTTCTACACAAATCCTTCACAAGTGCGAGGAGGGAGTTTCGTCAGTCCTAAACGGGAATACGGTTTCGGTTTGCAAATAAATAAACATTGTATGATAAATACCTGACTGCCACCAAAAATCAGCTGAGTCCCTTTTCGGCCGTCTATTTTGTTGCGTTTCCGGAATCACTGCACAGACTGCCGACCCGGTTCAAGTCACCGGCTTTGAACAGTGCGTTGGTGAGTAGCAGTCAGCGGAATTTTCAACCGGCTTCCGGACAACTACCTTCGATAAGCGCGGTTTGTATGAAATTTTGTGAACGGACGGGAAACGGTCCGTCACATAAACATATCGTCTCACACACCTGAACATAGTGAATCCAGATTCTTATCATTTTGATAATCAATTTTCAAATAATACTTCATGATTGATACAGTTAGTGTTAAATTTTAGCAGATTCGGTTGTACAGTTGCGATGTGCTTTTCAAAATTAATACTTCTGTTTAGTATTTTTAGAAATTCTGTTGTTGAAGGCTTACATTTGTTTATTTTACAGCTAAAAATGTGGTGTTTGGCTATCCGTATTATAAGTCGAATGTTGTACAGTTGTGGAATTGTCATCTGCTCCAAATGTTATTGTGTTTTCAGTCAGAGACAGATTATTTGCTGTTAAACACTTTCCTTTTATTAATTCTTACAATGATTTTCAAAATTCATTGACATGTATGCATCTCCAGAACATATGTTTAATTCTGTCTTTTTCTTATTCACAGAAACTACAGTTATAACTTTTTTACTATTCCCATTTCTTTCAGAGCTACATTAGTTGCAATTTTTTCGATGCACTATTTTCATTTGCATGCATTTTAGCTTAATACCTTATTTGATGAATTTTTCTGAGGCATTTCTTCCAAGTTATCTCTCTATTCAGCTTCCCCGTCCATTTTGCACAACAGTTTTGGTTTCCAGTTATCTTTTACTATAACTCTGTAATAAGTTATGGAAACTTTATCTACAGATTATTTTTTCTTTAGTGCTGTGTTGACTTCTGCTTCAATGTTATATTTTATCCATTACTCAAAACCCTTGTTCTCTGATGTCTTTTTTAAAAATAGATGATATGGTTTGCACCATAAGTTATGTTCATTGTAAAGAATTGGTTCTGCAAGTAGTTCTATAGCATTTTCTGGTTAGAACTGCTTATGACGACATGGAATTTATTGTTTTCAGAATAACACTGTCTTGAGTGATGATGCACAAATGTTTTGGAGTGTTACTTTTCAATGTTCTCAATAATTGAGGTATGCAAATAATCATGTCTACTCCATTGTGTGTTGTTCGTCTGAGACTTTTTATCCTGTTTAATTGTATTACAGTAATGAGGCATTTTTGTCTGGAACAATTCCACACACTCCTGCACATCTTTAATAACTGTTTCGTAATACTTTTTCTCTACTTTGTTTTATTATTCCATACAAACCAGTAGCATAGGTCTTGTATTTCTTTAAAACAAGATGTGGTCAGGTGGATTTGGAAGCATCAATCCTTAGGTAAGTTAGTTTTGTCAGAATGGAAGTATTTTAAGCAGCAAATCTTTTCTAATGGTGTAATGGATTCTCTTATCCAAATCTTTATTAGTTGCATTCACTTCTATCATTCTTTCTTTGTAGTTTCTTTTTTTCCATGTGTGTTATGTCCTGAAGTAAACAAAAATTCATAATATTTTTTGGGATTTCCTTTTGGATTCCAGATCCATCTTTAAAGTTCCACTTATCCTTATTTAACTATGCTTTTGTAGTCAATAGACCATTTTAATTGTGTTTTCTGCTTTTTGAGTTTAAGAATAACCTGATGTTTTCCCAGGACCTTTAAAGAATATCGATAGATTTTTCAAATGATTTCTATATTCCCGTGTTCATTCAGTTGAGTGTCATCGGCAAATTGTGATATCTTGTGTTCGGTCTCCCGATCTGTATACCTTCATATATTTTCGTCTTTGATCATTTACCGGATATTTCTGCACATTAATACGAAGTTGTATGGTGTGAACTGGGATCTCCTTTGCCTGCTCAATCCATTTCTATTGAGACCATGATGATGTTTGGCCATTACGATAACAGTAGACGTATGGTTTTTGTGGATGGAATACTTCACGATACTTTTACACTTATTTTTACATAAATCTACAGCCTCTATCACTTTGTGCAATAAATCACAATCTATCGAGTTGAACGCCTTTTTGAAGTACTAATTAGTTGTGATAATATGGTTGGTTTTTGAAAGAAATAAAGCATTATTTTACACATCTTATAGTATTTACTACTGGGGGTTGTTATGTAGTATCTAGTAGGAGGGCCTTATTTTGATGATTAACAATTAAAGATGGTATTATGATTGTAGATGATACTTTATTAGATACACAAGAAATTAGGATGCTAGATCCTTGTGTGGGGACTTCAATTGTAGAACAGGATGAGCCATGCGGCCAAGCATGAGAATATATCTTCCTCATTTCAAAATACTGATTATGATGATGATGGTGTATGGTGATGTTGAGAGGATGGAGGTGGTGGTGATATTAATCACGACATTTTTGTGACTGGTTTATTATTGATATTGTTCATGATGGTATCTTGGATGTGCTTATGGTGTGATGATATCGAATTACATGTTATCTGATTATTCTGATTTACTGATTTCGGTGAGCGACGTGTCGATTCGAGAGGATACGCGAAATTGTTTGGCTCTCTGCACGTGCAGGATTTTCGGTCGAAGTTTGCCGCTTTAACAGTACACGTCTTTCCTTTCAACTTTTGGTTACGATGCATCGCGATGGCATCTTTCTCGACCACTAATCCCGTTTTCCTGAAAATGAGAGATATACAGGATCAGGAAGGGAAACCGGACCGAACAGTGCTGGATGATGTGTTTATCAGCGAGAGATCTGCTGGCCCGGGCACCATAACTTGGAGCGCAGTCTTTTCGTGGTCTGTGGAGGACTCTACCCTGCTAACCTATGAGGCACGGTCGGAAATTCCTCCGTGATGGGCATCCGACTGAGAGATTCAGTATGCAGGTACTGCAATGGCCAATCCTTTCATCCTTCGCAGTGACACAGGTGACGTGATGCATACTACTAAGTTATGGTTCGACAATATTCCTTTATCTGTGGAAGAAACCGTGATAGAAAAAATCAGCTGAAGCAACTCGGCTTCGATTATTGAGATCTTCAAATTAAGATGGACGAGAGCGAGAGACGCAGATAACAAATTTAACGCGTTTTTAACAGGCAGTAGATTTGTCTATATCACTAGTGCCTACAAAGCCCCTCCGATCATACTTTTTTTATAATAAACGCATTTTCACAGCTAAAGTGTTCATAAAGAACAAAAAACAGTCTCCAAACCTGTCTCCTGTTCTCGCTGTTTGCATGCCAAACACCTTGCTTTCAATGTTCTAGGTGACATTGTTGCCGGCAATGTAAACAACCAGGGCACATAAAGAGGAGATGCTGTTTGTCACTGTCTCTGAGACACATAAGGCAGGTCAGCCAGAAAGAGAATCGCATTGACGAACACTAGTGTGCAGTCGGAGCACAATATAAAAATCTCTGCTGGTACTAAAACAGAACAAATAATACAGGGAAACAGAACGTAATGTTAATAAATTGGTTGCAGAGGTGTCAGGAGCAAGGTCCCCTATACTCGGCAGTCTACCCTCTCTCCTCCCTGGACCGCTCCCCCGTGGAGAGATTGCTACCCCAAGCGGGAAAAGATCAAGAGCGAGACAGTCCGAGGACAGGTTGACAGCGGGCTCAAACCAGCTCCGCATGCGACCATCGGACGTCCGAGTCAACCGGCTACTCAAAGTCAACGGGACCGGACGACCAATATAGCATGAGCTTTGTACGGTTGAACAGTGGATAGTAGGACAGTCCCTGTCGAGAACGACTGCATTTTTGGTAATCATGGTTATTGGGGTTCAAATGTGTTATTGTGGCTCGACTACGTTTGTTACTGGTAGGATTTTTTTAATGTTCAATCCCGAACTCCTTTCACATGAAAAGAAAAAATAAAAAAAAATCCAACCACCCCCCCCCCCACCCCCCCCCTCCGCTTCGTTTCTACAGCCCCCGCACTTTCTCGTATCCCGATTATTCCCCTTGCATCCGCGGCATCCCCCCCTTTTTTTTTAATAAAAATTAATTCTTTGTTCGTTGATTTCTCGCTAAACATTTGTTGTATGGGAAAAACTACTTTTTATTTTCTTTGAACGCTTGGGTCAAATAACATGTTGAATAGGAAATCTTTGTTACGTTTTGTAAGATGAATAGTTTTTGACATTTTATGTTTACAATAATCGCATGTTGCTGAGTCTGATATAAGAACATGGGAAAAAAAGAGTGGGGTGGTTAAAATATTCTTCATTGAAGGACAAATAGAAATAGAGGCGAGGTTATCTTGGTTTCATACTTTTTATGGACTAGTAGTCTTAATTACTTTCACAGCAAAGAATTTTGGTTGTCGTTGTACTTAACGATTATTTACAGTTTATGGTTGGCAATCATCTTACGCTCGAACAGCATTAACGAGGGGAAGATAATATATCATTTTCAATATCTGATTGAAATATGAAAGGATATGCATGGTGACCTCTTACTTTTAGGTGATTTCTATTGTTCAACTCAACACTGACCTAGATTTATATCTGGAAGAACCCATGGACAAGTAGTAATTGTAGCCTTTAACAAAACAATAAATACGTTGGGTTAACTGATGTTCGTTGTCCTGGATATTGGCGTCTATTAACAATAGTTATTTGAGTGTTTCAAAATTGTGTGTTAAATCTGTCTTTTGAACTTAAAAAAAGCACCTTAGCGAAGTGAACTCTTTTTGCCTTAGGAATCGGCATGTACTTTAAAGGCATATTCCAAATGGCAATCAATAACCAAAGTAACTCTGATTCCTTTTTTGGTTGTGAATTGTTAAAATAAATATTGGGTGCTGAGGGGCAAAACTCTTGTCTCTGCGAAAACACACAAAATCTTTGAATGCATATATGGTAGAAAAAAAAAAATTTCGAACCAGAAATAAATTTGATAATAATCGTCTTTATTGTTATTTTTAGAGGTTTTTTACGTCATTTTATACTTTGCTCGTAATGTTACATCAGTAACAGAAATTGGTGTTTGAAATCTGATGGTCGTTTACGTTTTTTTTCAGTCGTGTTGCCCAATGCTTTTCTGCATACAGTAACTGGCTCCCTTCCAGCATGACAAATTTTTACTTCCGTCTTTACGTCCCTTCTTTCTTTCGGTGGTGTCTCGGCGGGATCGCAAATACGACGAGCTCGTCGATTTTGTTGTTTTCATATCTGCCATAAATGGTCGAAGGTAAGGGTTATTTTGTGTAAGGACTCAGTGGTGTACTTGATGTTTGTGCTTTTTAAATGGCAAACTGTTTCGGTTTCTGACAGCTTTTGAGTGTACGAAATTTGTTTGGGGTAGGACTTTGTAGTTGTTTACATCAGGGTGTTACTGTTCAAAACAGTATCACGAACTGACTGTGTAAGTTACATGACTGACAGTTGTTTGATTCAGGTGTTATTTCCAAGATGCTAGTGTTTTTTGCTTCAGTTTAATGTCCTCAGAAAACGTGTGATGATCTGTTTATGATTACATACGTAGTAATAAACATGTAAAGCTGTGGAGATTGAGCCTTTGGCATCTCCTAAGTGCAGTCCTTGAATTACTTATGTTGCTGATGGCCTTGTCAGCAGCGGAGAAGAAGTAGATACAGCGCGAAAGGTACCGCGATAAACGGGATGCAGATCTGCTCAGTGGGAAATAAGTGGTTGCATATCAGCGCAAAAGCTATGAGATAAGTAAGGAGCCAAGGGAAAAGAATGTTGGTTAAAGACATGACACAAAGAACACATGCAGCCAAAAAAAATCATACCAAAAGATCAAAGCTGTAAATAGAATCTGATTGTTCTGCAGTGCACGTGCAAGAGAAAAAACAGTTTTGGAAACCACCTGTAAATGCTGGCAAACTGCACAGGACGTTCTGTGTGAATTACAGAGTTTTGTAGGGTCTATGATTCTTGGATTGAGTATCACGGTAGTCATAGGTACATTAAGAAAGACAGTTATTGGTTGATTTTCAGGGCTGGTGTTATTCCAAACAGACTACCTGGCCAGAAAAATACCCTGTCACTGTTCGAGGCAGATGGAAACTGCTTGCCAGGGTGTGGCAGTGTCTTGCCTTTGGGGACGGTTCTGCGACCAGCAGAATTATGAGCTCGCTTTTTTCATGTTAACTTGCTCTAAATCTTGTTTAATATCTGATGAGGTCAGAATGAGAAAGGTCTTCTTGGTGAAATAGGTAAAAGGAGATTAAGTTCTTAATCTTTTGCAATGTATTCGAGAGGAGTTTGCTGCCAGGGTTATGCCTAAATCCATGAAATAACCAGTCATATATGAAGGGACGGCCTTGTAGGTATGCAATCCGGGGCACATATTGGGTATGCGGATGTAGCGGCACTGTCTATGTGTGCTGCAAAATGCATTTTCTCGGCTATTCATTTGCTTGGAAACCCAGTCGTTCGTATCTGATATAAATTAGACTCGTGCCTGCCTAGGCTGGGAAAGTCAACATGACCAACAGTGTGTCAGATGAAAATCCTATGGTGGTCATGTGGGCCGTCCACACGACATGATTGTTGAATGAAACACTGTGTCCACCATTTCACTTTATGCCTGCAGTTCAAGACACCGACCCTACTCCATTCTTGATCAGATCCACTCTGGAGCCACTCCTGAGCAAGTCCCATGGACTCTACTCCCGAGCAAGTTCCCTTGGTGCCACTTGCAGCATGTTCCCCTCAACGCTATTCCCTACTTGTTCCCCCTTGGTGCCACTTCTGATCAAGTTCCCCTCAACACTATTACCATGGTCGAGTTCATCCTGGTGACACTCCTGAGCATGTTGACCCTCAACGCAATTCCCAAGCAAAAATCACTACCTGATGGTGCCACTCTGTACAAGCGTCCCAGACAAAATTCTTCATTCAATCCCCCCTTTATTTGCCATTCCCCAGCTAGTCCCCGATGTTGTGCCTCCTAGTGAGTGCTTGGGACAATGGGGTGATTGTCGATTATGTCGCAAAAACATCAAAACGTATACATGGGTTTGTGAGGATGTTGATGGGCTGGGGAACTTTATGTCTATGCATGCTCTCTGTTGGGAAGGGCTTAAAAAAATTGCTTTTTTAGGAAAAGCAGTTTCTAAGACATCTGCTGGTATGATCATAGTAAAATCATGTCTTTGATTCCTCAAGCCAGTCTTGGTTGATACTTACACAGCATTACACAGTGGTCCCTGAACATTGGGATATGGTTGTAGTGAGTTTAATCTCTTGTCAATCTTCTTTCTTGAGGAGTAATGCACAAATATAGTCAGTTGCAATAGTGGTGGTCCTTAAATGGTTATCTTGTTGAATGCTTGTTCAGTTTGTGGCTTTGTTTTGAAATGATTCATGTTTTTTTGTTTGATAGTGGTTATCTCCAGAATGTTTTTTGCAGTCCTTTGTTTCAATACTGCTTGCTGAGAGCTAGAACTTTAATCATGTGTATTTGCCAAAGAATGGACATTGCTTGCTTTTTTGACAGGTGTCTATTTTTGGAAACACGATTTCCTACAGGAAATAATGTGTCTGGAAAAGGTACCTCCTTTGTAAAAATGATAAATGTAACCCGTTATCGCCAAGAGCCTCTTAACGTATAGTTAAAAGGTTATTTGTACAGTGTGTTATCCATATAGTCCCGGAAAGTTCCCTGTGGTGCTGGTCGCATGGACACCTGGCCTTAAGTATTCTCAAGGTTAGTCTTCACTGCTGGAAACATCTCTGAGCGTAATGATTTCAACAACTGTGAAGCCACTGGAAAGCACCATTTTCATTTCGTCTCTACATTTCAGTCACTCGCTGACATACCATCCATTTGCTTTTATTCTCTTTGCCATGTTGAAAATTTGCTTTCAGGTTGAGGTTCTAGGATAGGATAATTATCACAGAAGGGTGTTGTGTATTATGCCATTAGAAAAGGAAATTTTGCGCCTATTAATATCAGGCGTTGTTAACAATTGTCAGTCGTGTTACGGGTTTCTCAGAGTTCCACCAGTTCCAACTCAAAATTTATTGTAAAATGGGTCCAGTCTTCCAGGTCCCACTTATATGTGTTTTTTAATTTGCTCTGTCAAAAAATACACATAGGAAACATGTGGCTCACCATGTCAGCTTTTCTGTTGTAAGTATGTAACACTAACTGACTGTATATTCATCAGTCTTGTTATTCGTGTCCGCTGTTTGTTCTGGGGCTGGGATCAGCGTGTTACCTAGTTTTTTGTTGTGTCACTGGCACTTTTAAAAGGCCCAATTTCTCATCATCTTATATTAACACATAATCACCAACTTTGCTTTTGGCTTACACTACTCTGGTGTTAATTCACAAACACAGCAAATATGTAAACAAAATCATTTGCCATTGGTTCCAACTTTTCGGCATCTTTATAGGACCAAAATCTAATTCTCTTTTTCTCAAAAAGTGCAGATTTTCTGTTATTTGTCTTTTTTATTTCCCACCAAAAATAAAATTGTGATTTTACATGTTAAACCCTGACATGTGATGGGTCATACAGGACAGGAGATAAACTTGAGCAGTGATTTACAATTTTTAGACAAAAAGAGTCTTGGATGGTAACACGACTGACTCTAAAAGAACAAAATAATGTCTTTTTAAAAAGTTTCCACAAGATTGAGTAATTAGGTCGGATTATTACAATTTTGCAATCCTCTTGTCTGTAAAACAATTTATATAAATGGCCAAATAACATTGGTGTGTGTTATTTTCAAGTTTGTTTTGTCTCGGTGATTTCGTGCAAAAAATTAAAAAACCAACTAATTTAAAGAACAAAATCATTTGTTTGAACATTGGAACACCACTTTTAGATGTCTTTTGTTAAGGTAAACGCAGTGGTAAGCTGTGTGAAAATATGGGAGCTATGTAAGTGTAAGAAATCAGAATTATTTGACTACGAATTTGGTAAATCGTTAGAGTGTCAAAAACGATACGAATCGTTAACACTGCAAATGCAGGTTAAAGGACTCGGGAGGGAAAACTAATAACCGATCCTCAAAAAACAAACAATTACACTCTAATTATCTGATAGTAAATACAGAAATTAAAACCTCTACATAATGGAGCAAACTTGGGGTGCTCTGATCCAGAGCTTAGAATCCCCAATACTAAATGGATTGATGAAGGGGGAGAATAACAGTAAATATTTTTGCAATTAGAGAAAGCACGTAATATGGAAAATATATGTTCACTACGCCGTTTGTATGGAGGCAGGAGAGAAATTATAATGATCAAAAGACAAATTGAGGAACAAGTGGCATTCTACAAAATTTTTGTTACAATCAAAAGACAAATAACTGTGGAGTTATGATGCTGCCAATCGTTTCTGAAAAAGCGGTTAATTTGAAAAAAAATACGCAGAGATGATGCTGATTTATGTGAAGTATGATCACTTTAGATGAAACAATGCCGCGCTAAGGTATATGAAAATCATCAGCCCCAGGCAGTGATGGCTTAACGACAGAATTTTAAATTTTTGTTTTGGAACAAAATAGGCTGCATGTTAAAAGTTCATTAAATGAGTCATTTTTCAAAAGCAGAACTCTCTCAATTTCACACAAAGGCAAGGCATTCATAACTCTCGTTCACAAAGGTAAAGTATTAGACAATATCTAACAATGGAGACTTATTTAACTTTAACAAACTCAGACTATATAACGTTTTGGCTAACAGTTAGGCAGAAGAAAGAATTTGGAAAGTTATTTGTGGAATAATTGATGAAGTCCAAGTGGGATATATTAAAGGTAATAAATATTACAACTGTTATTATGGACTATAGATGTTGTAAATATTTATCTAATATAACAGGAAAAAAAAACAGGTTACTTAATAGCATTAGTCTATCCCCCGACAAGGCTTTGATTCCATTTCTAATACATATTTTTTACACTCGTTTGACTGTTTGGTTTTTGGTGTTGATTTTCAAAGATGGATTAAGTGTTGTTTGACTAAACAATACAAAGTTTGCATTAATTTGGTTGATGGTTGGTCTGTTGCCGTTTGTTTGTAAACTGCGGCTATTATTGTGTCTCCGTTCTCTCCTCTGGCATTCGTATTGGCCTTAGAACTATAGACAATAAATATCAGAATAGTGAAATGTCTGGAATCGAAGCGCCCAGTCATAAAACGATCAAAAAATAATGTATCAAATAAAACAAATGGCCCGATGATTCTCACATAATTTCTTAAAATGAGATCTGAGTTTGTCTTACAATATCTTGTATACGTTTTGATAAACTTCTCCGCGTTGAATGAACATCAATAAAACTATAAATATACTGGAACAACATTAAAAACGAACCGTTTTGATTTGCCTCGATTTTCCAATTTGGTAAAAAATGTGTATTTGATATGGTTTAGTTACAACAACATTTTTTATGGGTCTCAAAGATTCAATCTCCTCGGTTTCTCCCGCGCTTGCCAACGTTCGTGTGACGCCACGTGCAACTCGCCCAAAACACTTTTTTTGCCACTGGGGCGAGAACTGAACGTTGCTCAATCTGTTTCTTTGTCTTCACATGGTGAGTTTGAAGTTGCGAATGGAAATGGTATCAGTTGTCATTCGACCAGGCGAAGTGGTCCGAAAACAATGCCGCGACTGTCTATGCAAGAACGCGAGCGAGCCATTGGAATGTTGATGGTCGGTGTGTCAGCGAGAGAGACAGCCAGACAACTGAACTGCAGTCACTCAACAATTGTAAGGCTATCACAACGTTTGGCAGCGACTGGTTCCACCACTGATCGGCGCCGAACGGGCCAACCTCGTGTTACCACACCAGCGCAAGATCGATACATTCGACAGCTTCATCTTCGTAATCGATTCCTTACAGCAGCAGAAACATGTCGCCAGGTGGTTGGTCGACGGAGTCCAGTGTCTGGACAAACCGTTCGACGTCGATTGCAAGAATCAGGGCTCAATGCAAGACGCCCTCATGTTGGCCCAGTCCTCACCCGTAGACACCGTCAGCAACGCCTGCAGTGGGCCAACCAGCATCTGCCATGGACACGACGTCAGTGGAGAGCTGTGCTGTTCTCTGACGAAAGTCGCTTCGCGTTATCTCATGCTGACGGGAGAATGAGAGTCTGAGGCGTGTCGGGGAATGCTACGCCAATTGCTGCGTGTTTGAAGCCGATAGATGGGGAGGGGGCAGTCTGATGGTTTGGGGGGCATTCAGTCATGACTACCGGACACCTCTGTACTTTTTGACAACCATGTGAATGCCAACACGTACCAGCAGGTGCTGCAGAACCACGTCGTCCCACTGTTTGGCCAGCACCCGGAGCTGCAGTTCTTCCAGCATGATAATGCACGACCCCACACCGCAAGAGCCACCGCTGCGTTTCTCCAGGCGAACAACATTGCCGTGTTGCCCTGGCCATCTCTGTCCCCTGACATGGCTCCCATTGAACACGTCTGGGATGAGCTGGGGCGTCTTGTGGCCAGTGGAAGACGTCCACAGACTCTCGATCATTTGAGGCGCGCACTGACCGAGGAGTGGGATGGACTGCCACAGGCGTTCTTGCACAACCTTGTCTACTCCATGAGGAGGCGCTGCCAAGCGTGCATCGGGGCAAATGGCGGACACACTCGGTATTAGAGCTCGCGGACGGACATGCTCGTCGTGGTGTACTTTTTGACAGGGACCCTAGTGAAGTCACCAGCTAATGTCAGATGAATTCGGCCATTCTTGTCAAGAACAGACATTTTGTTTAATTGAAAAATGGATGCGTAATCAAATATGCTTACTTTCATTAAATAATTCTGTACTACCAACGTTGTCTGGGTCTTTTGGCAAGCGGTGCGTTTTTAATGTTGTTCAGTATATTAAGAATGGGCAGACAGCTAGATGAACACAATATTCCTTTTTCAATGGTGGATAGAATTAAAATCTTAGGGGTGTATTTTCAAAGAGATAAGATGGCTAATATATCGAAGAAAATTGGAAGCAGAAAGTTGCAAACATTCAAAGAATGATACGGGACTGGAGTAAAAGAGATCTTAGTATTCATGGTAAAGTTCTGGTAATCAAAACATTTTTAATCAGTCAACTGATATATGCTATGCAATCAATTGTATTCCAGAAAATGTTTTAAAAGAAATCAATACGATGTACAAAATCGTTTGGCAACGAAAATATAGCAATCGGAAGGCTTTTGAAAAAGTGAAAAGAAAAGTGATGGAATCAGAGTATGGAATGGGTGGTTTGAACATGGTTAACATTATTAACCTCCAAAAGTGTTTCTATTTACAATGGGCTGGAAAACTATTTTCCTCAGCAGAACAGACCTGGAGCATCATACCAAAATGGCACATGAAAAGACCCCCCCCCCCTCACCCACCCTCACCCCCACCCCCGCGTGCTCTCTTCGTAAGTGCGCTTCAATTCAGCCCGTTTAGGTTCCACAGGACGTCATGGGTTATGGGTGGACTGTGGCCGTGTGTGTCTGAGACATTATTACCAAGTCATGACCATTAAAAGATTGTGGCTGATTAAAAAAAAAATCTGACATAAAACATGACTTTAAACGTCGTTCTAAAGATATACGTGTAAAAAAGTTTGGAAAATCCTTATTAGACATATGTTTTTTTTTGATCTTGGGATTTTGAATGGAACATGTATAGATGATTCAAACGGAGAGTTCACTTTTGTTTCCCGTAATGGTAATAGTGTTGTTGACTACTTTATTGCTTCTCAAGATTTACTATGTAATCGCAGAGTGATTGTTGGTGATAGCTTGTTTTCTTGGCATTTGCCTTTAGAACTGAAATGGAAAACCAGTAGTGTAAACAAGACAGAAAAAATAATCACAGGTGTGTCGGGAAGAACGCTTTGTGTGGTCAGATGACAATGAGGAAATTTACAAGGAAGAATTGACACTCAGAAGATTTTAAAACAATGTCTAGAAAGAGCTTTACTTTATATTACTACAGATATAAACATGTGTATTGAGTTATTTACAAATGCTTTATGTAGTGCTGCTGCCTGTATGGTGAGAGTTGTGGGACAAAGAAATAAAAAGGTGGATGATTGGTTTGATTGTGAGTGTTCGAAAAAGGAATCTTCCCTGATCTGTGGTCTAAATCCATAATAACTCCCCTTCATAAAAAGGGTAATTCTAATAACCCTGATAATTATCGTGGCATTGCTTTGACTAGTATATCAAGTAAAATGTACACGCATATTATGAATAAAAGATTAACAGCATGGGCTGATACAGAAAATAAAATAATGATGATGATGATAATCTTTATTTCCAAGGGTAACAGATAAGCAAACACATGCTTTTTTTCATCCGGCCCTTGCCCCGTTAAGGGACTAAGTATGACTAGCGACGAAAACTTACAAAACTTTTAACAAACACACATATATTCACAACATTAAAAGTTTATGCATTAACAGTTCAGGCGTAGATGACTTTAAAAGGAAAAAGTAACGATTTAAACAACAAACAAGAATAAAGAAATTGATTACAAAGAAGAAAAGAGTTAGCACACACAGATATATGGAATAAGCGATCCTCCTATCGAAGGGGAGAAAAGAGAGAGAGGGAGAGAGAGAGAGAGAGAGAGAGAGAGAGAGAGAGAGAGAGAGAGAAGAGAAGAGAGAGAGAGAGAAGAGAGAGAGTGAGAGAGAGAGAGATAGAGAATTACATTCCTTTTGCAAAGATTAACATACAACAAACTGCTAAGAATAATAAACTAAGACAATTACAATGCATCAATAATATCAACATTTGTTCTTTCTTTTACATTTATATGATGTGGTTATAAGGCAAAACGAGAACGAACAATCAATTATCAGTAAGCAGCAATAAATTCCTAGCATCAATAATTATAACATTTATTTTTCATGATGCGTACGTGTATATATATATGTGTGTGTGTGTGTGTGTGTGTGTGTGTGTGTGTGTTGTGTGTGTGTGTGTGTGTGTGTGTGTGTGTGTGTGTGTGTGTGTGTGTGTGTGTAGTGCGTGTGTGTGTGGTGTGTGTGTGTGTGTTGGTGTGTGTGTGTGTGTGTGTGTGTGTGTGTGTGTGTGTGTGTGTGTGTGTGTGTGTGTGAGAGAGAGAGAGGGAGAGAGAGAGAGAGTGAGAGAGAGAGACAGAGAGAGATGCCATTATTATTTACCTTCCCCCATCTTTGTTGTTTTCTTCTTTACCATTCATACACTACCCAAATTTACAATTATTAATTAAGCGACAATCCATCGAAACGCAGCCGTAGTTAACGAACAGAGAGAGAGAGAGAGAGAGAGAGAGAGAGAGAGAGAGAGAGAGAGAGAGAGAGAGAAGAGAGAAGAGAGAGAGAGAGAGAAGAGAGAGAGAGAGAGAGAGAGAGAGAGGAGAGAGAGAGAGAGAGAGAGAGAGAGAGAGAGAGAGAGAGAGATATTATAATTCCATTTTTCTATCCAAAATATCACATGCTAAACATTACTATAAAATAGAATAAAGAGACAATACATCAATATGATCAAATAATCGAAGAAACAAGAAGCTGCTTCAGATCTGGCTACAGCACTACTGACCATATATTTACCTTGTATGGCCATTGTCCAAAAATACCTATTTAAGAAAATTTAAATTGTATACTCCTTCGTAGATTTTCAAAAGGCTTTCGACTGTGTAAAACAGAACATTATGGTGGAATTTGAGAAAGAATGTGTAAATTGAAAGTTGTATGCAGTCTATCGAGAATGTATGATCCGGTCCGTGCGTGTGTCCGAGACAAAGGTGTTTTCTCGGATTATTTCGATTGCCTGCATGGGGTGAAACGAGCAGTTTTTACTCAGCCCGAATACTTTTTTCGCTCTACATACGATCTTGCTATAGAATATCAAAAAGTGGGAGACAATGGTATCAGGGCCTATAGAATTATGTTTTATTGCTTTTTTGCAGATGAAAATATTCTTTTCTTTCAGATGCGCCTATGGGTCTACAAAACCAATTAACATGCTTAAAAAGAGAATCAGACAAACACAATTAACAGTTAACGTAAGACAACTAATCATCATGGTTTTTAAGAAACGGTGGATCTGTAGCTCAACATGAACAATGGGATTTTGGATCACGGAAGTGCAAGTAACAAATAGTTACAAAAATATTGGTATGTTTCTTTACACAAAATTAAGTTAAAACAGATGCTGGTTAGAAACTGTCAGGAAAAGGATTTGATTGAGAAAACATTATTTAACTAATGCAGTTGTTTTTGTTAAAGGCAGAATTTGGAGAATAGGGATTTCTTATGTTGTTTTTGCGTGTTTACATTATTTTGGGTGGCAAGTTTAAGTTGCATATTGGTTCATGCAGTTTTCTTAGATTTTTTGCTTGAGCTTTTAGAGTTGTGCTAAGTGCAAGTCGATGAATAATTCACATGTATTGGTCAGTTGGGTGTGTCAAATTCCCCCGTAGATAAGATGTAATCTTCGGTTTGACTATGCCTTTGGCAAGCAGTAATAACTATGTTTCGGGTTCATGCCTTTAGATATTAGGAGTCCGTGAATCCTTGTCTAGGCTAAGGCTGATTCATCCCTCCATCAGGAAGTGATGGTGGCGTGTGCCTAGTAGTATGGCTGTATTGTACCTGACATGTGGGAGCATGTTCGTCCCCCTATACATCGTCAGGCATCAGAGTTTGATGCTGTCTGGTGTGGGTTGGTAGCACGCGAGTTTTCTTGTGTGAACTTAGTTTCTGTACTGTTTAGATGGATGATTTCTGAGTGTGAATCCTGCTGTTTAGTAAGAAGAATCGATTATTTTAATCTGGATGAAGAATATTGAGACGTCAACTTAAACCATTATTTAATAAGAACGTCAAAGTAAAAAAAAAATTAGGTGGTGACAATTACGTAAAATGGAAAAACGGGGGAAGAAGAAAAAGGCAGGAAGCGGACGGCCCTTGTTCCAGCCTGGCATGGTATTTGTTTTGGGTTTGGTTAGTTATACATTCGTTGCAGTTTTCCATCGGATTGATTCTGTCAAGTGTTGCGTCGAGGCGCCGTATCAGCAGGAATTCAGCTCGGCTGTATTCCTTTTGTGTTCTATGTGGATTACTGTAACTGGGGCTTTATGATCTGCGGTTGTTGTTTTTTTTTCTATGGATTGCTGTGTTTTGTGAATCTGCGGTCTTCTGTGCTATGATTACTGGGCTTTGCGAATCAGCGGTTTCGTCTTCTGATCGTTCCGACGTGAATAATGTAGCCTGTGATTCCTCTGTTGCTTCAGTGTGTTCATCTAGGGTTCGACATTGCTTAATGTGGCCATGGGATTCTGTCCTCATGGTGTTCTCAAGGGTTGACAATGTATTAACGTGCCGTGGATTCTCTGGCTTCAGTGGTGTTTCTTTTGAGGGTTCAATACATTGTTTAATGTGCCGTGTGATTCAGTCCTTCAGTGTGTTCCTTCGGGGTTCGACATTGTTAATTGCCGAGTGATTCTGTCTTCAGCTGTGCGTGTGGGCTGCTCGGTCGCCAGGTGGGTTCCCGGTGGGTGATATATATGCCTGAAAACGTAGTTCTGACAGCAAGTATATGGACGTTCTTTGATCGATAAGCTTGTGTCCAATCGTGATGAATTATTGAGTTTATTGCCTTGGTCAATTGTAAATGTTATGGTGTGTAGTCTCCTCGTTCGCGGTGCATGAGTTTGTGGTTGTGAGTAGGGGGGGGGGGGGGGGGGGGGGGGGGTGAAACTTTAAGCGTGTTGAGTGAAAGAAAATAAACCCTGTATAAACATTACCTTTGTATTGATGCTGCCATTGTGTGTCGGAATACAGTTAGCTAGGTCTGTCATTTTCTGTCTATCCCTTATAGTGGTTCAGGTCCTTAGCGAGCCTACATATGGTGGGAGCGGGGTACGGATTTAGGTAGGCGGCATTTAGGATACTGAAATTAGTAGAACAGTTGTTAACAAGGTGGTGCAAGGATCATCCTCGCAACAATCAACATACACGTCAAACCATAAAGTACACCTATCGCACCAAAGCGTGGTAGGCAAGCGGGAGTTGGTTGGCACGTATCCATAGCCGGGTGTGGATACGAACTTAGTTAGGCAGTTCCCAACATAAAGCTTAGGCAGTTGCCTAACACATGAATAGAGTAGTGTATGAAATGCGTTGTGGTGGTCTATACTCTTGTGATTGTCTCTCTTTATGTATATAAGATACACATAAATATTTATAATACATACATTTATACATATTTGCAAGTGAATGGCGGATGATGTGCGGTTGTGGAAGTAGCATTTTGAGTATAATTAACTGGGGTAGTGATTTAAAAGTAATTTCCTGTGTGTATTTATGGCCTTCATGTATTTAACCAAAAGCATTGAAAACGTTTTAGATTTTTAATGCAACCTGGAACCGTGATACACTGTGCCATTGACTCCGTGTGAATACCTGGGCTCCGCTGGGGAGCGCGTTTCGTCGTGTGTGATATATGTAGACGTGGTAATCAACGTAGGAATTGGAACACTTATCACGAGGCGTCAGGCCGATGCAACCATTATTCCTCGTGGATTGAAGCTATTAGTGGAAATTTTAGGCAACATGGCTGAATAAGAAATCGAGGAAACGTAAGGACAGTCTTAGGCCATTGCAGTGCCGAGTGGATGCTGAGCAAGATTCGAAAATGTCATGATGGTAAAGGACGCAGCCACCGGAGAGCAAGATGATAAGACATATTTCAAACCTATAATGATATGGGTAAAGGGCTAGGATAGAAGGTCAAGCCCATCGTTCAATTCATAATGGATTCAGTCAAAATGAATCTATAACAGGCTAAGAAAGAAAATACTAAGAGGAAGATGAAGCTAAGCTTCGAAGAGAGAGAGAGAAAGAAAGGGTAAGGGAAAAGGAATAATTAGAACAAGAGGAATTTGAAGGAAGAAAGAAGGAATAAAGAGGAGGAAGCACGAAATCAAGCAAGGCTGGACAGGAGCTTCTGATCAAACGGAGGAGCTAACACATTCGGAAGATGCGAGGAAGGAGAGTTGTGCGGCTGAAGCAGTCTGAGGCAGAACGCAAGGCAAAGGAGGCTGAGAGGCAACATATTATCCCTTGATCCGCTGCGGGATACGAGGAAGTTGATGCGTACATTCTGCCCATTTTGACAAGTGCCTGAGTTATGCCGATGGTGAAAAGGAGTCATGGTCCTGCCGTCTGATTGCAATGTTTGCGGAGGCAAAGCAAGGAATCATTAGCTTAGGCCTCATCCCGAGTTTAACTAAGTACACGGAGGAGAAGATGACACTAACTTACACAGGCACTTCCGGCTGGACGCTGACGCAAACAAGCGTAAGTTTCAGGAATATGCGTAAGGACGTGACATAGACGTTTACCCAGCTCTCGCGAGATAGAGATCAAGTTTCTCACTGTGGTGCGCAGCTGCTGACAAGGATGACGGAGGACGATGATGTGTTTAGACCTCATCCTCCAGGAAGCAGTGTAATCAAGGACTAATCACCCAGACTGCTCGTTGAGGTCAAGAAAGCACAGCCAGTGACAGCCGAGGAAGTATCAGCAGAAGCCAAACGAAGGTGGCTGAAGGCCAGGAGATTAAGGCGGCGAGGCTAGAAGTGAGAGAAATATTCGGGAACGGATAATGGTCAAGAGATGGGAGGACCGGCCCCCAGAGGGAACAAGACTAGGGTCAAGAGACGTAGAACGCCTGGGATAGTCCATCGACACGAGGATCTTTGACAACCGCGAGTGCTACAAGTGTGGGAAAAAGGGCAAATATTGCCAGATTACTGCCCTAAACCAGGTACAGAGTGTCGGTTTGAGGCATACAAGGCAGATGAATCCCAACAAGAACCCCGGCATTATGTATTTCCTGCGCTCAGAAGGACTTCACGCCGAGATGCAAGGTGGCCGGAAGGGATAGTTTGTGAAGGACTGAAGGACACTGGGGCATCTATACACTGTTTGTGGCCAGAGTATCTGGTGTCAGCAGACATTACAACACCGGCGAGACTAGTACCGGTAGTGCTGGCAGATCCAGATGCCGCCATCGTCTTCCAGTAGCGAAGGTTGATATCGAATCACCGGTTCGTAGTAGGGAAGATAAGTTCTTGTAATGAAGTATTCTCGCAGAAGACGTGTTGAATGGGAATCTTCAAAGAGTCACAACCACGGATGGTGCATACCAAAAGATACCAGTTTATGCTAACCGCTAACACATTGCGGCAGTGCAGAACAGCCCCAGGTGAGAAAGTAGAAGAAATCCCCAGTCAACTTTTACCAATGAAGACCATGTCCAGTCGATAGCCCGGGACGGATCGCATGAAGGATCTGCAGAAAAATGACCCAACCGTTAAAGGCAGCACAGAGAAGCGGCAAATCCGGATCACGGTTCTTCGTGGGAAAGGGGAAGAATGTTTACACACACACAAGGACGAAGTCCTGATACGACTGTTTCGAGACTGATGCAGAGACTCTCACACAAGTGTGCGTTCCAAAGACCTGCGCCCATGCAGTGCTGAAGATGGACACGAATGTGCCTAAGTCGGACATCTCGGCACAAAGGAAAACTAAGCAGAGAGTGTTTACAAGCATTTTCTATTGGCCAGGCCATGTGACAGGACATCGGGTAACTACTGTAGATCATGTGTCCACGTGCCCAGAAGAGACGGTTGACACAGTGAGGGTACCCCCAGTACTCTTGGTGAAAGCTCGAACAAGTGGAACCGTTAGACAAGACGTGGGGATTTGGTTGGACCAACAACTCCGTGACATTCCAAACGGTTACCGGTTACATCCTGGTAATGGTATACTACACAGATATCCCTGAGACAGCGACGTTGAAGAGTACTATAGAAAAAATTCAGTCAACCATCCCGATCTGAGCTGGAAAATATAACCAAGAGTTTTAATCTTAAGAAGAGATTCTAGACTGAGAAAACAGCAATGTGTGGTAGCAGTGATAGATGGTATTATTATAGTGAAGTCAGTTGCAGAATGAGATTGACCCTCGAATGAGATAGTGGTGTCGAAGTCTATAATACAAAGTTCGATCGGTCAATCCATCCTGAATGTTGGGTATTATTTTTTTAGAAAATTAAAACATGGAGTTTAATCTTGGAAGGGGGGAGTGTCAGGAAAGGATTGATTGAGAAAACATTATTTACAAATGCATATGTTTAGATAAAAGGCAGAAAATTGGAAGATAGTGATTTCTTATGTTGTTGTATTTGCCGTGTTTAAATATTTTGGTGCCTGAGTTAAGTTTTGCAATATTGTTCATGTCAGTGTTTCTTAGATTTTTTAGCTTGTGCAATTAGAGTTGTGCTAAGTGCCAGTCGAAGTATATTTCACATGTAATGGTCATTATGGGTGTATGTCAATTATACCCCTAGATAATATGTATGCATCGGGTTTGTACTATGGCCATTTGGCAATGCAGTAATATCATTTTCGGGTATCATGCCTTAAGCTATTGAGATCCGTGTATCCTGTCTAGGCTAGGCTGTTTCAGTCCATCATCTAGAAGAGATTTTGCTGTGCCCTCGTGTAAAGGCTGTATTGGTTCCTGACATTGAAGCAGTGTTCGTCCCTATGTCATATCGTCTGGCATCAGATTTTGATGCTGTCTGTGGAGGGTTGGTATCAAGCGAGGATTTCTTGTGTGAGAACTGTAGTTCCTGGTACGGATATGATGGATGATTCCTGATATGTGTAAACCTGCTGTTATGTAAGAAGAATCGATTATTAAATCTGGATGAATAATATTGTGACGTCAACGTAAACCATATTATTATGACGTCAAAGTAAAAAAAATATTGGGACATTACGTAAAAAAAGAAAAACGGGGGAAGAGAGAAAAAGGAGGAAGCGAATCGTACATGTGTCCACCAGGCATGGAATTTGTTTTGGTTTGTTAGTTATTCATTCGTTGGGCAGTTAGCAACCGGATGATTTTGTCAGGTTGCGTCGTGGCTGCCGTATCAGCAGGAATTCACTCGGCTGTATTCCTTTTGTGGTTCTATGTGGGATTACAGGGCTTATGAATCTGCGGTTGTTGTATATTTTCTATGATTGCTGAGTTTTGTGAATCTGCGGTTCTTCTTCTGCTAATGGTTTACTGTGCTTGCGAATCTGGCGGTTCGACCTTCTTGATCGTTCGACGTTGATTAATGTGCCTGTGATTCACTGTGCTTCAGTGGTGTTCTCTAGGGTTCGACATTGCTGTTTGGGTGGCCCGGGTGGGATTCTGTCCTACAGTGGTGTTCTTCAAGGGTTCGACAATGTTTTAACGTGCGTGGGATTCTCAGTGCTTCATGGTGTTCTTTATTGGGGTTCAACATTGTTAATTTGGCCGTGTGATTCTGTCCTTCTGTGGTGTTCTTCGGGAGTTCGACATTGTTTAATGTGCCCGTGAGATTCTGTCCCTTCAGCTGTGCTTTGTTGGGCGGCTCGGTTCGCCAGGTGGGTTCCCGGTGGGTGATATATATCTGTCACGTAGGATCGTAATGCAGCCAAGTATATGGACCGTTTCTTTGATCGATAAGATGTGTCAATCGTGATGAATTAATGAGTTTATTGCCTTGGTCATTGTAATGTTATGGTGTGGTAGTCTCCTCGTCGGCGGGTCATGAAGTGTGTGTTGTGAGTATGAAAACTTTTAGGCGTGTGATGAAAGAAAAAAACCCTGTATAAACGTATTACCTTTGTATTGATGGCTGACATTGTGTGTCCGGTAAGACCAAGTTAGCTAGGTCTGTCATTTCTGTCTGATCCCTCTATAGTGGTTCAGGACTTAGCGACTGAAGAAACAGATAAGAAGGGAAAGAGAGGTTTGTTAATGGAAAATATTGAAAACAATGACAAAAATTGAACTCTTCTGTTTTCCTGTCTCATTCTGGAAATTTATTTGATACGCACAACACAACCTATTTAACATAATTCATCAGAGATCTGGGGTTTGCTAGATAATTGTTTATACTGAAAAGGTACAAACACACCTAAGCGTTAAAGCGCATTTTGCATGTACCGTTGCATGCGTCTAACAAATGATATACGGTGAGACTGGGCACTATCCAATCATAAGTAACCCAGGATAACGAGATTATGTTTAAATAATGGCTAAAGTTAGTCAAATAGAAAGAAACAATAGTATGCAGACAAGCTTATAAAAATGTTTATATTGCAACCATGAGTCAGGTAAAAATCAACGGTCTCTCGTGTAAAAAAAAACCCAACTATTGAACCGAAAAAGGTTTTTAAGTAATGTTTGGCTTTGCCAAGGTGTAGTCAATAAAAGACAAGTTCTTCAGATAAAAAAGGTCGTTTAATATGCTCCTTACAAACAAACCTGGCATGCCAGTACGAATGCAAACGATAAATATACCGGTTTTATCTTTCCATTAAAAAGCACATCGAAGATAGAAAAGTAATTTTATACATATTACTAATAACTGGCATAAATAACCATTTGCAAACTTCCGAACAAGAACTCAAGGCCTTACTGTCAACAAAAAATGGTTTGAAACATCAGACAAACGCACGTGCCTTAATAATATAGGGAAAAACGAAATTGCATTTTGTGTATGTTTGTGCCGCCTATAATACTATACGGAGTAAATGCGAAATATATAACGAACCATCGCACAGAGAAAAGATCTTGTAGCAATCTATCAAACCATAAAGCAAAACTCGTTGCATGCATTGCTAGATTATTGCTGAAGCTTCTGAATACCAAAAGAAATACCAGTTAACACGTAGTTTTTATTTTTGTGTATTTGTGATCCTATCTAACTAGTTCTCAAGATGTTGGTCTACAGTGCAAGATCTTGATGGTCATGAATTAACTTTTCGTCCTGATAGCACGTGCATGTGAGCGTGTGTGTGTGTGTGTGTGTGTGTGGTGTTGTGTGTGTGTGTGTGTGTGTGTGTGTGTGTGATTTATGTGTACTGGCGCTCGCGCCGCGCGTATTTGAAAGCAAGTCTCGAACATTTGTATTATTATTATTGTTGTCCGCTTTTCTCATTTGTTACATGTATCCCGTTTCCCCCCCCTTGCCATCAGTTATGCTAATGCAATTAAAAAAATGTTGAGTTTGAGTTTTGTTTGATTGAGTCTCTTCCTCATCTCTCACACTCTCTCTCTCTACTCTCTCTACTCTCTCTCACACTCTCTCTCTCTCTCTCTCTTCTCTCTCTCTCTGTGAGGCCTTTTTAAGGGGCTATGGTCATTATTAAAAACCCCCCCCTCTCTCTCTCTTCTCTCTCTCTCTCTCGTCTCTCATCTCTCTCTCTCCTCTCCTCTCTTCTCTCTCTCTCTCTCACACGCACCTGTGTGCGTGCGTGCGCGACCGTGTGTGTGTGTGTGTGTGTGTGTGTGTGTGTGTGTGTGTGTGTGTGTGTGTGTGTGTGTGTGTGTTGTGTGGGTGTGTGTGTGGGTTTGGGGGTGTGTGTAAACGCACTTTCACTCCATTAATGAGGTGGTTTCTTTTTTCCTAGATTTCCAGAAGGCCATTTAGTTTTTCCAGTGGAAAGTGGAACTGCTCTATGGACAACAGGAAAGGACGCACGGTCTCCAGCCCCACCTGGCTGTAATCTCTTTTGTGGAGTGTCCTGGATACAGAGACGAGAGGACTGTGGCTACACCAGGTGTCCCACCAGGTAGGGTTATGGCACAGTTACACAGTGTAAGGGGTGGTGTCAGACTAGAGCTTTTTTCCCCTTTTTGATGTGTATATGTCTGGATCACACTACACACCACACACACACACACACACACTCCCAACACACACACACACACACACACACACACACACACCACACACACACACGCGCGCGCGCGCAGCGCGCGTGCGCACGCACACATACAAACACACACACACACACACACACACACGTTGCACTGACACCTACTCAACACACTACTCCTCTCTTTTCTCACTCTTTCTCTGTCTCTCTCTCACTCTCCATCTCCTCTCTCATCACACACACAAACCCACACAACACAACACATACACACACACAACACACACACACACACACAACACACACACACACACACACACACAACAACACACAACACACACACACACCACGCAACGCACGCACGCACTCACGCACGCACGCACACACACACACACACACATACACACCACGCACACACACACAGAGACACTCACAACACACACACACACACACACACCACACACACACACACACACACACACCCACACACACTCTAGCACACATACACACACACACTAATCACACCCACACACACACACAAACACACACACACGACACACGGCGACGAATCACACCCACAACAGCACACACACCACACACACGCACGCATCGCATCGCACGCACGCCGCACCAACAAACACATGCACACACACACACAACACACCCACACACACACACACACACACCCACACAACCACACACACACATACACACACACACACACACACACACACACACACACAACACACACCGACACACACACACACACACACACAACACACACACACACAACACACACACACACACACAAGAACGCAAATTAGTCTTTGAAAACATGTTTTTGCTGAATGTATGTGTTGTTTCTTCAGTTCTTGTTTTTTTTATTGTAGTTATTGTTGTATCGTGTTTGTGTTCATTCTGTTGTTGGTGTTGTACAATGATAAAGGAGTACTCCTCCTGTCTGCAACGTTATCTAAAGATTATTTGTTCTAACGATTTGATAGATCATTGACAATGACTGTGTAAAATAGTTTTGTAATGAAAGGAGGAGGAATGTTTCTCCCCTCTCTGTTGCCCCCCTTGGTCATAACATATTTTGAAACGATAAGGATACAAAGTGTCAGGTTGTCAAAGTGCTATATATCCATCACTCTCTCTCTCTCTCTCTCTCTCTCACTCTCTCTCTCTCTCTACTCTCTCTCTCTCTCTCTCTCTCTCACCTCTATAAATATATATATATATATATATATAACTATATATATATATATATATATATAACTGCCCCTTCGATCTAGCTGCCGTAACTAGTGTGTGTGGTGGGTGTGTGAGTGTGAGTGTGTGGTGTGTGTGTGTGTGAGTGTGTGTGTGTATGTTGTTGTGTGTGTGTGATGTGTGTGTGTGTGTGTGTGTGTGTGTGTGTGTGTGTGTGTTTGAGTGTGGTGTGTGTGTGTGTGTGTGTAAAACAGGGATGAAAACAATACGTCATAAAAATGTGTTTCGTGATATTACTGACGTTATTGAGTTCATCCCTCAGGGACTATAATAGTAAGAATCATACATATCAGACCAAATCCAAACGCAAGAGAAGTCAGGCGACAACTTTGTGAGAGGTCGCTTATTCACAGAGAAAGGGGCGAGTGGAGATTGGGGTTGGAGACGAGAACTGGGAGGATGTAGTAGAAAAAGGAGGTGGATGGGAGGGGGATGATGAAGTAGTACCATGAAACAGGCAAAATTTACGGCTGTTGTCGTTATAGTTGGCGCAAGTGCTACGTCACTAAGATCATCATTTTACGTTTATTTCACTAGGAAGATTGAGTCTGGAAGGCATGTGCTACAATCTTGGCTGTAGGACAAATACAACACCCTTGCAAGCCCAACCATTTGTGTCAGAAAAAGGGTGGGGCTAGCAAGTTTCAAACTACAGGATGACATCTCAGAAATCCCTACATGTACTGTGGAGGACTCAACGTAATGAAAGTCAAGATTGGATGATGCGACCCCAACCTTAACGTACCATTCATGTAAGTGCTTCTGATTATTTCTTTGTCCATAACTTATTCAAGTCTGTGCTAAAACAATAGGTAGAAAAACCTTTTAGAGCATTTGACCTATACACCTCTGCTCCCACTCCATCACATTCAATCATTCTTCTCTTCAAACCCATCTCTCTCCCTGTCTCT